>PVLC010002536.1:0-105000 GCA_004027655.1 Graphiurus murinus
TATACCCACCAGAATGGAAACCAAATTATCAGACTGATGCATGTGTATCTATGTTTATAGCAGCTCAATTCACAATAGCCAAACTATGGAAGCAGCCAAGATGTCCAACCACAGATGAATGGATTACAAAACTATGGGATATGTACACAATGGAATTTTACTCAGCCATAAAGAAGAATAAAATCATGTTCTTTGCAGGAAAATGGATGCGGCTGATAGTAATTTGTAATACAAAAGGCTCTCTGCAGAGGGTAGAAAGAAATGTTTCTAAAGGAACCACATACTACTGAATACTTGTATGATGCTTTTACTTTTAGGAAATATTTAAATTTGACCTTTAAAAAAAAAGGTATAACATTTCACCCCTCCAATTCCTCAGAGTCTGAGAACTTATCAAAGAGGGAGGCTCCCAGAGATCTAGAATTTCCACAATGGGTGGCCTTAACCTTGAACAGCTCTCCTATGTTCTCAAAGTTGCTACAACAGAAGGCTTTGAATCTTTGTGGGCTTGAAAACAACAGCAACTTCATAGAACCTTTAGTTCTCTATCAGATTGAAACATTGGTTTCCATCCCATGATGATGTTGCTGCATTTTTATACCCTCCACATTGGGGGTGGGTAGGTAAAGGTGGGGAATATCACAGGATGGGGGATTCCTTCCTTCCTTCCTTCCTTCCTTCCTTCTTTCCTTCCTTCCTTCCTTCCTTCCTTCCTTCCTTCCTTCCTCCCTCCCTTCCTCTTTCCCTTTCTTTTTTTTTTTTTTTGCGTATGGTGTGACACACATGACCATTTAAAAAGGATCACTTGGCAATCACTATGCTATTATCAAAGAGAGTAGGAAAGCTATGGAGTTTTTTTTTTCCCCCTGTTTGGTGCAAAGGTGCTTTGACCTTCATCTGCCAAATAGTTTCAGTTTGGGGGAGGAGTGTGGGTTGGAAAAACTGTACAGAAATAGTTTTGATGGGAGGCCAACACTCAGCCTCCCAGGCAATTACTATTGGTTTCCCTCTGTAGTCTTTATACTCACGCAGACTGATTTTTGTCTATATTTAGGCAGAGGTCTGATTCCCCATCATCTTCTCCTGAAGAATCTGAACTGTATAGTGCGTAAACAGCTGCTG
Organism: Graphiurus murinus; assembly: GCA_004027655.1. Lineage (NCBI taxonomy): Eukaryota > Metazoa > Chordata > Mammalia > Rodentia > Gliridae > Graphiurus > Graphiurus murinus. The sequence continues at coordinate 1,123 of PVLC010002536.1, forward strand.
CTGCTGACATCCAGCAGTTTCAGGAATGCTGATAAAATTGAAATATTTGAGTTTCATTCTTTCCTCTCCATGCTTGTCCAATGATTAAAAAAATAATCCAAATTTAAGGAAACAGGGTTTACTTGGTAACTATTACAACTGCCAGAACACCATTGTTCCTTCAGTCTACCTTCCCCCAAGTGGAAGTTTTTGTTTGTTTTTAAATATTGGTTCAATTACTAAACTAAAGATGAAGTATGATGACAAAAATCTAAGAGATGTTTCACTATTTTCTCATTCTGAGTTAAGGTATAGAGATTCACTTAAGAAAAAAAAGAAATCAGCTGGGTGTGGTGGCACACACCTGTAATCCCAGTATTTTTGAGGCTGAGACAGGAGGATAGTAGGTTCCAGGATAGCCTCAGCAACTGGGTGAGGCTTTCAGCAACCTAATAAGACCTTGTTTTGAAACAAAATATAAAAAGGGCTGGGGTGTAATCCAGTAGAATGACCCTTGGTTTAATCCCCAGGACCCCCTTACATATACACAAAGAAACAAAGAAAGAAAAATATCAAGCCGGGCATGGTGGTGCATGCTTGTAATCCCAGCATTTGGGAGGCTGAGAATGAGGATCCCGGTTTGTGGCCAGCCTCAGCTGCTTAGTGAGGTACTCTGCAACATAGTGAGACCCTGTTTCAAAATAAAGAATAAAAACTAGGGCTGGGGCTGTAGCTCAGAGGTAGAATGCCCCCGGTTCCATCCCCAGTACTGCAAAAAAAAAAAAAAAAGAAAAAAGAAAAAAATCATCTGTTCAGCAGAATTTGCTTCTGTTTCTTTCCTATCATTTACTGCCTGGTCTATGGTTTAATAACAATATACTATAGTTCATTATTTCCATAAAAACTACAGGCAGGGAAACAGCTACAGTCAGGTAAATTTTGAACTTTAAGAAACCAAATTTTGAAGTTGCATCTTGATGGAAATGGTGGAGCTGTGAAATTATAAGGCAAATCGAGTTTACCAGGCATTTTTGCTGAGATCAGGGTACCAGCAACTCCACCTGCGAGTTTGCCAGGGCCCTATCTAATCTGCACACTCAACTGCTCTCAGTTTAATTTCTGAACATTTATTTGCAGTTGATTGTCAGAGTGAGGTGATACAGTATCCCAAGAGTTGAATATAGCCTCTAGAACTTTCCCAAATATAAGGAGTTAAATCTACACTAATTCAAACACAGTTTTTGTGTTCTGCTTTTCAAGAGAAGCATTTCATTTGTTGGTGGTAAAAAGAAAATGTAGCGAATCATTGGATTGTGAAATATGTCTCTTAAAGTGCCTGCTAAAATTTCTTTAATGAATAGGCATTTACATTATTGCTGAGGAAACAGCAAAGTAAAGAGAAGCAAATCTACTATTTAAAAACCCAAACAAATGGGACAAATAAAAGGTGACAAGAATAGTACATTATAAGAACAATATGAATTACTAGATGTTATGGGAACAGAATGAATTACTTAATGTTGTAGCTAATGATCAAGAGTCTAGATCCTGTTGCCTAGAATGCCTGGTCTCATGTCTCAGCTCTCCCACTGATCATTGCATAATGTGCTCCATTCATCTTCTGCTCCAGCTTCCCACCTGTTAAGTAATAGTACACACCTCCTAGGTTTGTTTACAGGACTAATTTAATACATGTAAAGCAAGAGAACACCTCATGGCACATGGAGATTACTGTATCATTTTACTAATATTATTATTTGCTGTTATCATTTATTCCAAAGTCCTCTGGATTTTTTTTAATTAATCCAGTGTTCTTTCTTTAATATTACTGTTACCAGAAAAGAAGGAAAAAAACCTAATCTGTAGGTTCAAATATATTATTCTGGTAAAAGTTTATGTATGCATGTATGTGTGTGTGTGTGTGTGTGAGGGGGGTGTTTCTAAATAAAGTGGTTGACACTTCAAATAATGGTACAGCAGGGAACTTCAACGAAACGTCTCTGTTTTCCTCTACCGAGAAAGACCATCTAGACCATGGTATGTGCCTTTTCAGTAATCTCTCTTTAGTTACCATTCTAACCACCCTGCCCCTGAGTGATCTTTCATAGAAATGTTGAAGCATCTTCTGGTAGAATTTTTAAGGTCACTAGTAATATATTCAAAAGTTTCTCAAAGAAATGTCTCAACAGGATAGCTTATTATAGACTCTGTTTACAGAAGTCATCTGTAGGGGACTTTTGATTTGACAACTCATTAGTATTAATAATGGCCACAAACACAAAAACCAGCCCCAAGATTCGGAACATACCTCCAGAGGCTAAGCTATTTTGTAAGTGATGTTAGGTTTTCATCACTGAGCACAATCAGCATTGGATTTATCTGTTTCGTTTTCAAGAATCTTGCTCTGCTCAGAAAAAAAAAAGTGCTCTCACCTAAAGGCTAAAATGCAAATGTGTGACATGTATTTCCCCCCTAGGCAAGTGACTCACTGCAGATGCTGTGACACACTCTCTTTCCGTTTGATAGTTGATCAGTGGACTGGATATGAAACTGCAGCAAATCTGCAATGCTAGGAAATGAGATTAACATGATTATGTCTAAAATAAACCTCTGTTTTAAAAAGATGGTCTACTATTCTAGCCAAAGTTAATGGTTGTCAAAATTTTGGAATTCTTAAATTCAATTTTCTCAGCATTAATTTAATAGCACCTTCTAACTACCAGTCCCTGTGCAAAAGATGAGGATATGAAGACAGAGAGATATTGTCCTTACCCTTAGAGCATTTTCAGTCTTCGTCTGAGACTGACCCTAAGCAAATAGTTGACAAGATGAAGTTACAAGCAAAGTGTTATGGAAGCACAGAAATTTGGGAGAAATCTTTTCAAAACATTTTTTAACTTAAAATGAGTCCTACTTAAAAAAAAAAAAAGAATTTCTGGTGAGAAAAGAGGGAAAAGGGCATTTTAGAAATATCTATAAAACTTATAACACAGAAGCTGTATAGGATGATGCTTTGGTTTGGAGGCAGCCCCCAAAAGTTCATGTGCTGGAAACTTAATTCTCAAATGCATATGTTAATGATCTTTGAAGGTATGGTTTTGGTAAGTAATTAGGATTAGATGAAGTCAGGATTGGGGGTTTCCATAAAGGCATTATTGGCTGCTCTGCCGGGTCGTGTGATATCCTCTGCTGTGATACAGTAAGAAGGCCCTCACCAGATGTCAGTGTCATGCACATATTTTCATAAAATATGTGCTCAGCAATGGACATGTTAATACAGAACTTTGAATATGCCCCTGAAAAGTGGGAACTTCATCTTTGGTAAAATAAATAAATAAATTTTAAAAAAAATCACATTTTTTTTCCCTTTTCCTTTCCATTTCCTTTCCTTCTTTTCCTTCCTTTGCTCTCCTTTCTCTTTCTTTTTTTTTTTTTTTTTTTTTTTTTTTTTTTTTTTTTTTTTTTTTTTTTTTTTTTTTTTTTTTTTTTTTTTTTTTTTTTTTTTTTTTTTTTTTTTTTTTTTTTTTTTTTTTTTTTTTTTTTTTTTTTGTGGTACTAGGGATTGAACTCAGGGACTTCTATCTCCGAGCTATACCCCTAGCCCTATTTTTTATTCTTTATTTTGAAACCGGGTCTCACTAAGTTGCGGAGGGCCTCACTAGATAGCTGAGGCTGGCTGTGAACCCGGATCCTCCGGTCTCAGCCTCTCGACTCTCCTTTCTCTTTCTTTCCTTTCTCTTTTCTTGCAGAGCCTAGTGCCTGCCAGGCAAGTGTAATACCACTGAGCTACACACCTACCCCAATAACACATTTTTAAGTGTGACCTGAATGAATCTACTTGAAAACTTACTTGGCAGAGCTTGGAGTGCAGTTGAGTATGGGGGAAATCTGGACTCAAAGAGAGGAATTAGGAGGTTCCTTATGAGCCAGGGCATTAAATGACAGGGTTAAAATTAAGGTTGAGATAGTCATGATGACAGAAAGAGGTCCAAGAGATGTTTTAGGAGACAAATAGACCTTAGATGACTGATTATATGTGAGGAGGAATAGAACTAAGGGTTAGAATGGTCAGTATAATGATTAAATGCACAGGCACAGGAGTTAAATTACTCTTTTCAACTATGGTTCACCTGCCTGACTGTGTGATGGTGGGATACATTCTTAAATTCTTTGCACCTGACTTTGCTCTTCTGTAGAATGGGAATAATAATTGTACCTACCTCATAGAGAAATTGTGAGAAACAAATGTAATAATACATTAAAAAAACACTAAGAACAATGTCTGCAATTCACCAGAACTCTACAAATGTTAGATAGTATTTAATTACCTATAGTAACTAATGATTAGTATGACTTCAGCAATTTAGAATTGCTTCTTTCATATTGTTAACATTTGAGACTCTAAAGATCAAACATTTATATTGAGAGCATTCAATGAAATTTTTCTTTTTTTTGGTACTGGGGATTGAATATAGAGTCAATCTACCTCTGGACTACACTCCCAGCCTTTTTTTAAATTAAAATTTTTATTTTTTGAAACAAGGTCTTGTTATATCAATAAGCTGCTAAGGTTGTCCTCAACCCTGTGATCCTCCTGTCTCAGCCTCCCAAGTACTGAGATTTACAGGTATGTGCCATCATGCCCAGCTCTAGATGATATTTTTCTTAGCAGAAGCCTTTTCATATTCCTATTACAGTTATATATTTACATAATTTTTAAAAGGTCAAACTGCATTTTCTTATGGAAACCAGCAAGTCCCACCCTAACCTCAACCTCACTCCCCAGCATCAACTTTGATCACCTGATTGAAGTGGAGTCTGCCAGGCTCGTAGTCCCACCATAAACTTATTCTTTTCCCCCTTGTAAACAAATATTATGTGGGGAGAGGTATTTTGATTACGTAAGTAGCCCATCTCTTACGAAAAGCTTATTTTATTCATTTTTAATCCGTCTGGCACATACATTACTCTTTTGTGTCAACTTATTCGCAAAGTATCTCAATGCCTATGTTGAAGGTGATTTGGCCCCTACTGCCCCTTCAACACAGCTCTGTGTCCTTTTGCCATGTCCCTATTTCTTGAGCACTTCTGTACTTCCAGGAACAAAAAGATATTCCAGACTCATCTTGTATGTCCCTTACCCCATCCCTAAAGTCATAGGTTTAGAAGCCACCACTTGGGAGTCTCCCGTCACGCTTCACTTTTATCATTGGTCCTTCTCTCCAGCGTTCTCAGGGGATGAGCACCCAGAGGTGCATTTTCATCTATGTGTCTAGATTCATATTTCCGTCTATAAACATAGTCTTGAGTTTACCCTGTTATCTGTAATTCCAACCAAACTCACAGGACCTTTTCTAGTTCTCTTTCTTTCCATATTTGTAACTATTGGAGGATTGAGGAAGCCAAGCTTTTCTTATATTTAATATATTGACTTACCTGCTCAACCTTCCCACAGGTAACCAGTCTTCATTGCATCCCTGCCCCTTTCCTCTGCGCATGCTCACTGAGGATCTGCCGCCTCAAATCCAGGCTTCGGTCTCTCCCGCTGCTCCCAGGGCCCTCCTCACCCCACTCTGGATTTGACAGCGCCTATGAGGCTCGCCCTTCCACCGTCACACAGGCTTCCAGGCTGCTCCAGCTCTGACAGCCCCGGTGCTCTGTGCACACCTACCTTGCTTGTTGCACCCAATAGCTGTAGAACTGAACTGTCCCAGAAGTAAAGGGAAGGAGCCGCACAAACTTTGGAGGTTTTCTTAGAGCATTTTGCTGGTGCTATTTCTGGCATCTCCAGTAACGGCATTTTACCTAGGCCCACGGATCAGAGCAACTCAGCACAGCCAGCTTTGGGGCTAAACCGCAGGCTGCAGGCAGACAAGGATTCTTGCTTAGCAGTAGTCTCTATTTCTCTTCCTGGTTCGTTAGCACCACATGAAACTCAGCAGTGGGTAATTGGCTAAGTCTTCCTTTTACTTCTAATGAACTTCAGTGGTAATGACTAAGAAGAAAGCTACTTACCTAAGAGTTTCAGATCTCATTCTAAAGTTCTGCGTGTCTAACCGGGCTCCCACTGCAAATTCATTCATGTGTGAGATTGGAATTTAGCTTCTTAATGAGCTTTTTGGTTGCTCCAGCTACTTCAGTATTTTCTTCATCAGTTCCAGGGCACAGTAGAGAAATATATCATTTCTGCATATTTGGGCTTTTGTACACGTCATTGTAATTTCCTCCTGTTGACACAGGAAATATTAATCACACCATACACAAGCTTTCAAACATAGGACTACAAAAATATATACTTGTCGCACTTTGAAGAACCTGTCAGGAGCAGCAGGGTAAGTGTTTTCTCACCCCCCACCAGTTCCACCCTCCAGGTAATAGCAATAGATATTCATAAGCTTTGAAATTTCCTAGGAATGACTTTTGTTGAAACTGGCTTTGTGATATATGGAGGGCACTCGCTGTTTTCAGATTCTAATGATATGACCTGTTCCCATAGTTTATACTGGTTGCCTTCCAGAATGAAGACATCTAAGATACCTCTGGGATTCATTACAAAACTTGCCCTACCTATTCTTTTCCAATGACGTAGTCCATCAGAGCGTGGAGAAATAGCCTATGATAGCATTGGACAGAAGATCTTGTGTGACAGAAATAAAAGCTAGGAGCCCAGTTGGAGAGGGTATGATGACATTGGAGCTCTGGAAATAGAATCGGGAGACTTGGAGTTTGCTCTTGGACTCTGTGACTAACAAAGTGTGGAATGTTTGAAAGTTGCTTAACTGACTCAGGCCCCCTAAGGATATTAAACTAGACAAGCAGCTTCTACATGGTGCTTTGTAGATGCACAGGATACTGCAGGTCTCTCAGAGCTGCCTCTGAGGCTCAGGGGGCAGGTGCAGGAAGCCAGGAAAGTCTCTGAGAGGGGTGTGAAGGCAACTGTGTTCTAGTAATCTTCATTGTCTTTCAAATAAAGTGACAACACGTCTGTTTTCATGTATATTACAGATTAATTACTCTTGAAGAATTTTCTTTTTCAAAAAGAGAAGCCTCTGCAAAAAGCAAAAGTGAATCAAATCAGAGCTAGAGACTTGGGAAGGGCCCTCTAGCGCTACATATTTAGCCATCTCCTGTGATGTTTATCTGTCCCATCCTGGTTTACTTTGTGCTCTAAGATGAGACCGTGGTGTGACCCTGTGGCAGACACTCCTTCCATGGTTTGATAAAGGCAGTGGGGCCCTGTAGGATGTGGGTCTGTTGCCCCATACTTTATTCACACAGGTATGTAGATGAAAAGCGATGAGACCAGCTAAAGAAATGTTGTGTTGCATGGTACTAGCTCAATGCCCCCAGCATTTTTTTTTTCTTTGCGGTACTGGGGATTGAACCCAGGGACATTCTAACTCTGAGCTACACCCTCAGTCCTATTTTTTATTTTGAAACAGGGTCTCACCAAGTTGCAGAGAGCCTCACTAGGTAGCTGAGGCTGACCCTGAAACCGGATCCTCCAGTCTCAGCCTCCCAAGTACTGGGATTACAAGCATGTGCTACTATGCCCAGCTTCCCAGCATTTTCTTTTAATCCCCTTCAATCTCCCTGCAGAGCAGCAACAGCACAAGAGACTCACATTTTCTGTTGCTTTTGTGTAGAGCAGTGTGGGTGTGGTAGCAATAGTGGAGGGAAACTTGGCAGAAGGCCCAGGTGCTACCTTTTCTAGTTTCAGAGCTATCTAATTTGGACTGAAAGGCACAAACTGGGTTCAAGATAGCTAGCAATTTGGTTATTTCCCCTTAACCTTGGGGAGCTTTTTATCTCTTTTAATACCTAGGACTATGTAAATTTGTTGCAATAGAACACATGCTTTGGGCCAGGCATGGTGGTGCATGCCTATAATCCCAGTACTTGAGAGGCTGAGACAGCAAGATCTCAAGAGACCACCCTCGCAATTTAGAAGAGACTCTCAGCAACCTAGAGAGATTCTGTTTCAAAAACAAAAAAATAAAAAGGGCAGGAGGTGTAGCTTTTGAGGGTAGAATGCCCCTGGGTTCAATCCCCAGTACCCCACCCAACCCCACCGCCCAAAAAAGACAGAGAGGGAGCAAGAACTCATGCTTCAGGTCAGTGGCAGTTAGGACTGAATGGTGTCTTTTTCTGAATAGGTGTTTGTGGGATGGAAGTGGGAGGGATTAAGGAGAATAAGAGGTGAACAAAGCAAATATTCAGTATCTAACCACCTTTGATAATTTATCTGAAATTATTGAGTATCTAATCTACTTAAGGTGTATATACCCTTTACTTTTTGTATAAAACTCAGTCTTAATCTCTTTGTTAACAAAGGGTTAATGAAAAACAATGAAAAGCCCTTGTAACAGAAAAATTTAGGATAGTATGCGTCTCTTAAATACAGTTTTTTCTTTGGAGACCGTGAAGATCCTAGTGGAGCTGTGGATGGAGTAGGGCTGCTTAGAGGCAGCCGTCTAGTTGAACTAGTGCAGAGTTGTTGTGTTTTAGACTTGTCAAATTCATAAAATATTAAAGTTGAAAAGAGGGACCAATTGTGAACGTCTAGGCTATGCTATGATGCACAGTCGTTTGGCCAAACATCGTCTACATGTTGCTGTCAGAGTATTTTTTAAAGACACAATTAACCTTTAAGTCAGTAGTAAAGTAGTACTTTGAGTAAAGCACATTTAACTCCATAATGTAGGCCTTGGGAGAAAAAGTAAAGTCCCCAAGCAAGAGGGGATTATACCTCCAGACTGCGTTCAGACTCAACATTGCAATAGCACAATCTGCAAATTTGGGATTTGCCTTTCCCAACAATCTCATGAGCCAATTCCCTAAATCAGTCAATCAATCAGTCAATCAATCAACCAATCAATCTCTCTCTTGCTCTCGCTGTCTCTTCCCATACTATCAGTCTTGTTTCTCCCAAGAATCCTGACAAATACACCAACAAGAGATTGTGGTTTTAATTTAACCAAGTAAGAACTTAAAATTTAAGAAGTCTTAAAAATCTCACAAAACAAACCAAATAAACAAAAACAAAAACCAACTATTTACTGTCATCATCCCCATAATAGGAAAGATACAATCTCAGAATAAAGGACAGTTCTATTGATAGAATAATGCATGTCCCACTACACAGCTCATCACACTACCTTTATGTTTCTCTTTGTCCATGCACAGGTGGAAATGTCCTCTGAACCAGCCTTTAGGGACTGTGCTGTCAGTGACCCAACTCCTGATTGGGTGTAAGTCAATCTCACTGTTATTGTAAGCAATCCCAATGTCCTGAGTGAACATTCTCCCCAAATAGTTTCTCCTGATATGAGAATGTGGAAGTGACTAGGTGTCAAAGCTTATAGTCCCCTTTTCCTCTTTTCCAACCTATATGCTCTTAAATGGTACAGAGAATTATGTAACTGCGTATGAACCAGGTCGACTCAGCTGTTTGCTGTAACAGGCCTCAGTTTCTTCTTGAATGAAACCATGCTTCCTTTGTGCTCTTTTAGCTAAATATTGCTATTCATGTGAGTACTGCAGGTGTTTAACATTCGTCATATTTGTAGAATGTTAGAGCAGAAGTTCCCTGAAGGAGCTGGATGTGATGATGCATGCCTGAAATTCCAGTACTTGGGAAGCTGAAGCAGGAGCATTGCAGGTTTGCAGTCAGCCTCAGCTACTTAGTGAGGCCCTCCAAAACTTAATGAGATCCTGTTTCAAAATAAAAAATAAAACAAGGTTGGATGTGGATAGGCTGCCTGCCCCTACCAAAGATCAAGTTCACATCCACTTTTTTGCAGATGAGAAAACAAGCCGAGAGAGGTAGAGTGGTGCCCTGCAGTGGCAGAGGAAGATTAGAAGTGAACTTCCTAAAAGTCAGGGTAGAATCCCTTGCTCATTAGGACTTCCTCTTCTGCCCTCATTGCTTTTCAATTGAGTTGCCCCTTTTCCCTAGAACAGCCCTTCTCCTTTTATATTATCCTTTCTTTGCTTTGAAGTTACAGATCTGAAACTGTGGTTAGCTATGTCTTGGCTTTCTTCCACATTCTGTCTGCTAACCCATCCTCTTATATACCTCCTTTAGTCTAGGCCAGACATTTCCTGAATTCATTTTGGTGAGTTTGGATACCAACTGACCTACAAGGGCTTGCACTTCAAAAAGGTCTTAGTGCACTCTTGCTCTAGGGCCAATTACTGAGAGGTAGAATTAAAACTATTGCTTAGGAAGATTAAGTTAAAGCTACAGAATTCTGATTGTCCCATATGCCATTTGCCTTTCAAATTTCTCTTTAATCCTGCCTTGAAATTTCATCTCTTAGAGATTTTGTGAATATTCTTCTTGAGCCACAAATTTAGTTCTGGGATTCTTTTTTTTAGTAGCACTCTCAGTTTGTTTTACTCTAATTTTAAAAATATTTCACTCTGTATTTACAGTCACAGAACTTGAATGCAAATTCAGAGAAATTCAACCAATGGTGATTCATAAACCTTTCCTGTGTGTGTGTGTGTGTGTGTGTGTGTGTGTGTATGTGTGTGTGTTACTGGGGATGAACTCAGGGGCATTCTACCCCTGAGCTACACCTCCAGCCCTATTTTACTTCTTATTTTGAAACAGAGTCTCACTAAGTTGCTCATGGCTTCACTGAGTTGCTGAGGCTGGACTCGAACCTATGACCCTCCTGTCTCAGCCTCCCAAGTACTGAGATTACAGGTGTGCACCGCCACACTTGGCTTGTTTCCACCTTTTTTAAACAGTCTGGCAACCTTGCCTGATGTAGTCGGATCCCTCTCATTCCTCAGGAAGAAGCTGTTTAGCTCTTCATTATTTCCCAGAGTCTCTTAACCTAACAGCTCTTTATTGCATGGAAAATAAAGCAGCCAGGCAAGGACTTCTTCTTCAGTAAATTTCCTTCTGATACACTCCTCTGCAGTTTTACCCTCTCTCCATTGTCCAGGCCTTCAGTGGTCCCACACTCTTCAAAGGCAAGCCCTTCTAGGAGAACATCCTGTTCTGTCTCTTCAGGATTGCACTCCTTTGATTATAGCTACCTCTTCATCTTCAACCTTCCCACTGGATCTGTCCTCTTAGTAGTTATTCCTGTTCAAGTACTTTCCAACTTTAAAAAAATAACCTTGCATCAACATTCTGACTGCCTCAACTTTACTTCATAGCTAACTAAGTCTCTTAGAGATCACACCCCAAATCCACAATTTTACCTGCACCCACATTTCCATCCATCGTTTTTCCACTTTTGCTCCCACAGGTCTATTAAAACTATTCTTAGTGAATTCCTGGTTGTCAAAACCAATGATTACTTTTTTTTTTGCGGTACTGGGGATTGAACTCAGGGGCATTCTACCTCCGAGCTATAACCCCAGCCCTATTTTTTACTCTTTATTTTGAAACAGGGCCTCACTAAGTTGCGGAATGCCTCACTAGATAGCTGAGGTTGGCCTTGAACCTGGATCCTCCAGTCTCAGCCTCCCAAATGTTGGGATTACAAGTGTGCACCACCATATCCAGCTTCAATGGCTACTTTTCAATCCTGATTTTTAAATTTTTTTTTGCAGAGTCCTTTTTAGGGGAACAACACAGTTGTTGTTGGCTTCTGTATCCCTTGGATCTAGAATTTTCTGCAGCTTGATCAAGTTCCTGGCACATAATTCTTTGATAAAAAAAAATTGAAATGGAAAACATGTGGCTGCCAAATGGTCAAGGCTCTAAATGCTGAGCCGTGGGGATCAGTTTTTATTCTGTAGGCAAGGGTAATCTTTTTTGGAAGATATTTGAGCAGAGAAGTAGCATTATCACATTCTTTTGGGAAGGAAACTGTGGGGCAGTGGATGGTTCAAAGCAGTGGTTTGCAAAGTGCGGGGTGCAGTCCAATAGCATCGACATCACCAGGAAGTTTGTTAGATGAAAAATTCTTAGGCCCCACCCCGCCCATGATCTACTGATTCAGAAACTCTGGAGGTGAGGCTCAGTCATGAATGTTTGATGAAACTAAACATTTCGAGAATCACTGGTTTGGAGGGGAAATGGAGACTGAGCAAATGTCAGTTATCAGAAGTCTGAACTAGTCATGAGGCGGAGAGGCGGGGGAGAGAATGTATCATAAGGAGTCTCTGGGTGAGGCACATTTTGGTCAGTAGCTATGGACTTTGAGAGGATGTGCAATGCTGATACTGCCTGTGAATTCTGTCACCAGGTCACTTATTGAACAGAGGCTTGCTGGGCTGAGCCTCCATTTGCATTACCAAAGAGAACACAGGCCAACCCCGTATGATCCTCACTGGTTCTATTAGACTACTCCTTCAATCCTAACAGGAAGAAACTGAACCCTTTCAATTATTAGTTGCAGATAGTGAGCTCTCCAAAGTCATCCTTCCTGTGAACACAGAACATTTAATGGCCAAACTAGTATCTATATTACCAAGGGGTTTTCCTTCCTGTCAGTTTTAGCTAGTCCAACAGGTAGCCATGTGGTCTTGAGGGATAGTTTAGAGATACAGTGGCCCTCAGAAGTCCACTTTTAGGAACCCATTTCATAAGATCTCAAGAGAGGAGAGCTCTGGATACAGGCCAGAGCAGAAAGAGAAATCTCAGTTGCAAGCTAGAGAAAGCCAACTAGTTGATATAAGCTGAAAAGAATTTAATCAGTGGATAAAGAACCAGGTAAGAACAAGGGTGATTAGTTTGTTACTAGGTTCATAGTCGAATTTAACAATGCCCTCACAGGTCATGAGATGATGGATGTTGTCCCCATGGGCAGTTAGAACAGATGCCCTTTCAACATGGACCCTCCCTTATTCAGTTTTCCCTTTTTCGTTTTGCTTTACCAGTTACAGTGGGGTGTCCCAGATGCAAAAGTGTTTGGGAAAGTGAATTTTTTTACTTCTAGAGGGGGTTTGGTGGCTTGTGTCATGCAAACTCTGTAATGGGATTCAGATGTGAAGAAACATTAAAAAAATTTACTAACTAAATTTAAGTTAAGAAAGTCCACTCTTGGAAACTTGTAAGTCACATGAAATTTTCAAGGTAGAAGGGACCTAACACATCATTTACATATGACTCTGAAAGTGAAACCTCTTAAGTTTTGTGAATTGAGAAGACTTATACACAAATTATATAAAAAGGAAATTGTACTACCTATAGGTCCCCTATTTTATCCAGCACATAACTTTCACATACTTGCCAACCACTAAGACACCTACAAAGAATTCCAAGTCCTATCATGACACTAAGAAAATGAAAAAGAACAAAGTATTTGACAAATGATTTGGAAATTTTCAAGACTGGGAAACTGAGCCGGAACTTAGTGAATTCAGGCTTAGAAAAGTCCAGATGAATTTCCCTTAACATCACAAAGTATTTAGAACTAAACAGAAGTTTGTGGTTTGGTACTCTTTTCAATACTTTCCCCAAACCAGGTCTCCGTTTCTTCTCCTGAGAAACAAAGTATAATGACTATCAGATTTTGAAGATTTTCAAGGGTGATTATGATTCTTCTAGGAAGAAAATATGCAGGAAACATTCAGGATATTGACACAGGCAACATTTTTCTGGATAGAACTCCAATAGCCCATGAAACAAAAGAATTAACAAGTGGGATTATATCAAATTTAAGCACTTCTGCAGAACAAAGGAAACAATCAAAAGACTAAGGAGACAACCTACAGAATGGGAGAAAATCTTTGCCAGCTATTCATCAGAAAGAATTAGAACATATGAAGAACTCAAAACCTTAAAATAAAAAATAACAATCCAATCAATAAACAATTGAACTAAAAAAAACACTTCTCAAAAGAACAAATGGCCAATAAATATATGAAGAAATGTTCATTATCTTTAGCCATTAGAGAAATGCAAATCAAAACTACATTGAGATTCCTTTAAAGCCCTGTTAGAATGGCTATTACAAAATAAGAATAAGAAGAAATGCTTGTAAGGTTGTAGAGAAAAAGCCTTATATACTGTTGGTAGGAATGGAAATTAGTACAGCCACTACAGAAAAAAATATGAAGATTCCTCAAAAACTAAACGCATAACTACCATATGTACGATCCAGTTATACCAATATTGCTTATATGTTTTAAGGAAATGAAATCAGCATATAAAAGAAATACCTGCATACTCATGTTTATTGTGACACTATTCACAATAGACAAGATGTATAATCAACCTAGGTTCTTAAACAGATGTAAGGATAAAGAAAATGTGGTATATATACAATGAAGTATTACTCAGGCATAAAGAAGAATGAAATCCTGTCATTTATAGGAAAATTAATGGAACTGTAAGACATCATGTTTAATGAAATAATACAGGCACAGAAAACAAATTTTGCATGTTTTCTCTCATGTGTGGAAATGAGAACAAATAAGAAGTCCACCTGAAAGCATCAAATGTACTACTAGGGATGAGGAAGGGGATGGAGGATGAAGAAGGGTAGGAGAAGGGAAGGTAGATACAAGCAAAGCATGATTTATGCTTGTATGGAAATGCCACAGTGAAACTATTAATTTGTATAATATATATCACTATAATAAAAATTCTTCTAGCACATTAAATATTTCAATTTTCAAAACTTTGTAATCTGCTTCTGATCTTTTGAACAATTCTCCGTTTCCTAGTTTTAAATTACCAAAAACATCATAAGTTGTTTTAAAATCATTCACAAAAAGGATTATTAAATATTTAGATTCATGCTAGTAACCACACGTGATCTTGAATACTTTCTTATTTCTCTGTTTTTTAAAATGTTCTTTGGAAAGCCCACTTAAAAATATCCATAAGTTTTATTCTTATTAGCTCAAAGTGGAAACAAACCAAATGTCCATGAACAGGTGAGAGGATAAACAGATTATGTAATACATTCAAATAATAAAACATGAGTCAGCAAAAAAGAAAATGTAGTATTGATCCCTGAGCTAACAGGAATTTCACCAGCAGCCAGTTGAGTGAGTATACTTATGTAAAATCCTAAAACATGCGCAAAGTATGGTGACAGAGAGCAAAACAGTGGGCAAAAGGGAGGTGGAGAATGAAGTGATAGGAAAGAAGGCCAAAGAAGTGATGGCTATATAGTTGTATTCATTTATTAAAATTCAAGCAATGCACTTAAAATATGCATTTTACTGTATAGAGATTATTTGTTTAGCAGTACTGGGGATCGAACCCAGAGACTCACACATGTGTTGTTAAGCAAGTGCTCCACCACTAAGCTACATAATCAGCTTTCTACCCCAACTTAGAAAATTATATATATTCAGTTAAGTCACAGGACTCTTATTTCTTGCTTCTGGGGTCTTGGGGTACAGGGACTCTTGAGTATAAAAGATAAGAGTAAGAGTCTCACAAGAAATTAAGAGACTGTCAAGACAACAATTCACAATAGTGCTAGGGTTCAAACCCATGGCCTTGTGCAAGTACTCTACCACTGAGCTGCTTATCTGGCAAGACAGTTCTTAAGTTAGGTTCCCTAAACCTGTAAAATGAAACCCTTAATATAGGTCACCCATTTAAAAGAAGTAGGTACTCTTAAATACATCCATTGAAGGTAGTAAAAATATTTATTTTATTGTAAAATTAAAAATAGTAGACAAGCATATGTACAATTCCAAAGCAGAATACAAATATATAAATTATTGCAATTTTCAAAGAAAATATAACAACCAAATGTCTAAATAAACTTTTTTGAAACAAAACTTAGTTTTTTACCACAGTAGTTTCATTTTCTCTTTCCAAATGTCTTAGCAGAATTTTGTAAAATATATTTCTAACACCAAAGTGAGATTAATTTCAATGACCACAGTATATGCTACTCAGATTTAAAGCAAGGTTAAAACACACACACACACACACACACACACACACACACACACACACACCACATAGTAGGAATGGTATTCAATAGAAGTCATTACTGAATACTTTCTGAACTGCCTCTCTTGGAGGAAAAAAAAATTAGACATGTTTAAATGAAGTAAGGATGAACATTTACTAAAATTCTCTTTAGGTGTAGTTGGAGGAAATTCAACTAACTTTTTTTTTTTTTTTTTTTTTGGTGGGGAAGGTAATACTCATCTCTGATTTTTTGGTTTTACTTTAGTAAGCATAAAATTGTAGAATTCAAAACCACTCTAAATGCATTTCTATTATGGACTCTATTTTAAATAAACTAAAAATGGTAGTGAAAGGATATGTTACAAACTAGTTGTTTAAAGAAAACTCTCTGAATGCTAGAGACTTCCTACAAGGTTCACATCAAGGTAACCACAGCCTGAAGTTGCTTACCAGGCAAGACTATACTGTAACAAGGACAAATGTGAAAAGATGAAGTAAAATGAAAATACAGAAATACGACCGTTTTGATATCCTAAACACAGCATTATAGCCCTCCTCCTTTGTGCCAAAGTCCTACTACCTTATTGTTCTAGTAAATACACTCTCCTCTATCCCATTACCACAAAGCTTGACTTGGGAAGAAGTTGAGGGTTTTGTCTCTTACTAATTTTCACTACAAATTTCCTCAAATAGTCACTTCCACTGACCTAAAGTTAAAAATGCAATCATATACTGAAATGAAAATCAGTTACACCTTTGCTTTACAGTCACATCTGAGCAGAAGATATTTAAAATTTTTTGAGTATTAAATTTAATAAGTCCTTAAATATACTCAAATATCTTACTTTAGCATAAGCCAACAATAACATCTGTCAGTAAATGAACTGGCAAGTCAGAAAAAATAACACTATAAGAACTTTACACTGTATCATTTACAAGTTTTCATGTACATGTAACCTGCCTTTATGGTCACTAATAGAACCTCCTAATAAGCTACACAAATAATTTAATCTTCAAAAATTCCTACTTAAGTTTAGAACTTATACATTTTGTATGACATTTTACAATGTTAATAATGAAAGTAGATTTCCTCTAAAATGAAACAAAATAAAACCCAAATTGGTAAACATTAACACACAGAAATAGATCCAAACTACTTAAAAAAAAACAAAACTAGGTAAAATTGACAAGTCTAAACAGTGTAAACACTTTAAACCATTTTCAATGGCAGGAGATATGGTAAAACACAAAACAGAAATCTCAAGGTAACCATCAAGATGTGAATAAAATATATTTCAACTGTATTTCTGAAATTACTTTCTAACACGAACTTTATGTTTTAAAAATAATCCTTAAATATATATATGTAAGATGGGCACCTTATGGCAAAATGAACATATACTTTTAAAAACTAAGAACATCTTTTTGCTCCTACATTGTAGGTGCATAAGAAACTACATAATCAAATAAAACATCATTCAGCTGCCTGAATCACTATTACTGGTTTCTCAAGTGCATGTCTTTTTCAAAGGACTAATTTAAAGATGAATGTCAGGATCAAAGCATAAAATGATAATCTCAAAATAAACATTATAAGATTGAAAAATTTAAAAACAATTTATTGACATAGTTTTTGTGGTGCTAGGGATTGAGCCCAGGGCCTTACCACTTTTGATTTCTGATGTTTTTCAATTCAATTTTAACTTGTTTAATTATAAAACCTAATGTGAAAAACATCAGTCTTATTTCACTCCCCTTGATCACATTAAGCTTTGAAAATGTTAGTAGCAAGCAGCTAATTGGCACTGTTTTTTGCAATTTTTGAAACTGAAACCATACATGAGATATTTTTCTAAACTTTCTTAAAATGTCCCGACAGCTGTATAGAACAGCCAAGTATGGAAACCAATAATTGTAATATTTTGTGTTCTCTCAAGTTAGAATTCAAGTCTGTCCCTGATCCTTATTTTAGCGTATATAACAATTGCATATTTAATCAAGAAAGAATAAGAATATATGTTTACCAAGTATTTAGATAGACCACTATGCGAAATATTTCAACAACAAAAATTTCTTTTTCTAGGAATTCATCTGAATAGGTACTAGTATGAATACCAGCCCCACAGATGGTTTTTAAGGAGCACCTCTCCTTAAAAAAAAAAAAAAAGCTGAAGTCAAACTATCTAGAATAAATCAGAACCCCCCAATTAAGACCTTAGTACATGTACAATCCCACCCGATTACCCCAAACTCATTAGTAAAGCTACATATTTGCCAGAAAACTCTTAAGGGATAAGTATATACTTTCTTTGGATAACACTTGTATTTAGGACTGCACCATATGGCTCATATTCTGGAAATATGCTACTACTGATATCAGATACAACACATCCCAAACTTTTATGACTGTCCCTAAGTCATCTAAACATTAAAAGTCCAAATGTGTGCAACCACACTGGCTGGTAACATTCTTAATGAATTTTGCCAAAAAAGACTAAAGTTGAACTTGAAATGTAACCATAACAACTAAGCACTAAAATACTTACTGGCATAATCAGGACATGTCTATCCAACTTATAAATTTGGATATTTTCATATTGCACACATTCAATTTAAAGCTTATCAAAACTAAGGCAATGCATCCGTCTATCCCCACTCCCTGGATTTTAAGTTCATTTTCAATGACTCAAAGAACTGAGAGAAACTGAAAGCATTTTTCAAGAGCTCCCTCCAAAAAGCTTGACAGTTATGTCATATTTCAAAGAAAAACAAAGCAAAATCAAGGGGATATGATATCAATTAATACCCACAGGCCAATTTAATACATATTAGCATTACAAAAAGTTGTTTTCAATTAGATTGAAGCATGTCTTTGCTCAGTCAAGTACTGTTTGTGTCAAGACTAAAATCTAACCCAAGCCAAGGGTAGACTGCCAAATTTAAGGCAGAAGTCATTCATATCTTTCTGCATGAAGCTGCCAAGTGCCAAGTGAATCAGCTTTTCTGTGGATTCTTTCAAGCAATGGACCTATCTCCATAAATACATCCCGAGTACCAGTTGAAGTTAGAGCCCATTATAATTTTGCATTGGGTACAGCTTTTACAACACTATATAATTAAAACTTATCTAGCTGCTTGAGACATCTATTAGTTAAGAACTCTTTGGAAACATCATAGGCAGCTTATAAGAACATCCTTCTCCGCAAAGGATATCCTTCTAAACATGGGCTTATTTTATTGAACTAGAAGTTTTGTTTTTCTTGTGTCAAGCAATCTTTCCCTTTAAATTCTAAAGTTTAAAAGTAATACCTTACAATGCTTTCTTTGAGCACTAATTCCAATGATGGTGATAAGAGAATTTGGACAGTTCAAGAATTCTTAAAACTTTTCTTGGAAATGGCACACAGAATAATTTTAATATTTTTCAAAAGTAGGACAACAATTTTAAATTAAAGATAGATATATCATTTGATTTTGAAGCGAGGTTTAACTTGCTCTGTCCAAATTCTAACATATTTAAGCCATTAGAATCAAAGTAATAATGAATATAGAAGAGGTTTTCATGTTTAGGGAGACAAGTTGACATACAAAAATTAGGTTAGTATTTTCTTCCTTAACTAACTCAGAACTGCTTTTGTTAGAAAACAATATTGTAGTTTATTTACTTGTATACTTGTTTTTAAAAAGTTATTCATTTCTTTTTCATAAGTTATTAGAAGCTAAAACAATTCAACTAGATTTCTACTCCAAAATACATTTATCTTTGGAAAGCAATATAACAGTTGTAAAAACACTTGTATTAAGAGAATAAAACGCAGTGATCTGAAGTACTGGTGAGAATATTCACACATAAAAGTGTAAATACACAAAGCCATTCAAATACACATTTATAAAGAGAATGAAAAGGTACCCAAAATAGCATTTTTATATATAAAAAATTTTGTATTAAAATATTGCTCATAATAAATAAGAGGTGATATCATGAATTCCATTTCCCTCTTAAAAATTATCTTTAGTAATTCAGGCTAATCTAAGGAGTTTGTTAATTTTCTCATTTTGACAGGTGAATTACATTAAAATGTTCAATAAAATCACACTATAACAATATATTTAAGTAGACACATGTAGTACAAGTTAGGGAGGGGCCTTTACTAATTATGGGAAAAAAATTCCCAAAATGAAGCCAAATGATTAACCCTAGAAGACTAGAGTATAATGAGCTGCTTTATTAGACAAAGATGTTAAATACTGCCTTAAGCATTGCAAATTTAATATCCATAAAAAAAAAAAAAACGGACCATAACTTTCTTCAAACTTTTTCAAAGTTTGCATGATTGGCAGACCAATAAAAGACAAAGCATATGAAGTACGTGTGAGTTGAGTTCAGTCGTTTATGGGTCGGTGTGACTTCATTCCTGCTCGTCCTACTTGCAGGCACGGTAACTTGGAACAGTTCTTGAGAAGCTGCTCGATAGCGACATGACGGACTTGGAGCTCTGAGGCCAAAGAATCTTTTTCTTGTACTTGCTGTGTTAACTCTTCAAAAACTTCTGTTGGGGTTTAAAAAGCAGTTTTTTAAAAAAAAAATTTTAGTACACAGAAAGCTAAGCCTATGATTTACTTCTTAGGTGAATATAAGTGCTCTTACTGAAATGAATGCATTGGGCAAATTTAGGCAATGAAATGGATTTCACACCAAGGAAACAGTTGTATTCTCAAAGCCTATCAGGTTCTGATCACCTTAGGAAGTCTGTATATTTTATGCAGTTACCTGGAACACTGTATTTCTCTTCTCCAGCAAGTAAAACTTAAAGAGTCATAAGCAATGACTAGAGACACACAGCAGAAATGGCTGTTATCATTACAGTTGAGCCATTTGTCAATTAGCATCTATAAATAGGTTCAATCAACATTTAATATGACTTAGGCATAAGATGTGCCCACTGGTACCCAGGTTTGGAAATTCCTCTAAGAGGCTTTAGAATCAGATTACCCTAATTTTAAAATCTTTGTTCCTATTATGTAGCTCAGGCAAGTAATTTACACTTTCTGTTTCAATTTCCTTTTATATGTAAGCTTGATAGCAATAGTAAACATCTCACAGGGTTAGTGGGAGGATTAAATGAGATCATACTTGTGGAGCACACAGAATTAGTACTTGATAACAGTTACCATTTTTATTATTCTCAGAGGCTTCTTGGTCACTAACTTTGCAGTTAAAAAGACAGGGGGTTAGTTTCCTTGATCTGCTGACTGAATAATTTTTGCAAGCAATTTAAAGTCCCTGAAGTGCAATTTCTTCACCTAAATGGGAATAAAATGTAAAGAGAAGCAAAAGAGACAAGTGGGTAATTTGAATTCTGTTGACTGTTCGTGTTAGCATCATATTTGATGATGTTAAGGAATTATTAGCTTTTTAAGTGTGTCATAATAAGGTTGTGACTGCTTGTTTTTTGTTTTTTAAGTCATCTTTTTGAGAAAATTCTGAAGTATTGGTGCATAAAACAATGTGTTGTCTGGAACTTGTTTTAAAATAATCCACACTGGGGATAGAGGTGGAGCAAGAGGAATGGATACAAGTATAGATGAAAAAAAAAAAATTAGCTATGCTTTGTTAATTGTTGAAACTGATAAAACTGGGCCAAAGGGTTCACTATACTACTGTCAGGACGCTTCTGTTTGAAATTACTGGGTTTTTTTTTGTTTGTTTGTTTTTTTTTCCGGTACTGGGGATTGAACTCAGGGGCATTCTACCTCCGAGCTATACCTCCAGCCCTATTTTTTATTCTTTATTTTGAATCCAAGTCTCACTAAGTTGCAGAGTGCCTCACTAGAGAGCTGAGGCTGGCCTCGATCCCAGATCCTCTGGTCTCAGCCTCCCAAATGCTGGGATTACAAGCGTTCGCCACCACGCCCGGCTATTTAGAGTTTAAAATAAAACAAATACCCCAGGGCCCATACTACCTGCCTTAAAGAACTATGAGGGAGAACATGCACACACTGCCTGGCACAGTAGCAGATAATCAATGAAATGGTAGTAAGAGAGATTCATTGTAGTCTCCATTTTCACATAGAAAAGACTCTTTTCCCCAGCAGTTCATAAAACTGTTCTCTAACTCTCTTTGCTCTGCAAACAGGCAAGTTTGAATTTCTATTTCCCAAATTTAAATTCCATTGAAACTAATGGTGTCCTGTCACAGAGGATTTCCTGTATCACAATTTTCACACGTAAAAAAACATTGAGACTGATTCTTTACCCTGGATTTGCTGCCGGAGCTTTGCATTCAGTTGCTCTACCTCACCGAGAGTCATCGAATTCACTGAAACATGAAAATACATTCACTGTTACCACTATAACCTGGGAAAACCAGCTGCCTAATATGGTATCTTATTTTCTGTTAAATGTAATTATCTGCCAACAACATTCAGCAGTACCCCAGGATGTATTTCTTAACCTTTCAGCATGGAGAAGTTTTCAAGTGCTGACCATAACCCCCAGTAAGAAATATATTTTACACCACTACCAGGAACACTAACACCCTTCACCAAAAGCAAACTTCATCAAAAAATACCCAGTAGTAAGTGTGCCAGATTCGGTTACCTTTTGTTATATTTCAGGTTTTTAAAAGATACCCATCAAGCTAAGTTTGATTAAGCGTAATTAGTTCATGATCCACAGGTTGGAAATACTACCCCTTCTTCCCCTTCCCTTCCTTCCTTTTCTCTCTTTCTTTCCCCCTTCCCCTCCCTCCCTCCTTCCCGCCTTTCTCCCTCCTCCTTTCTTCATTCTCTTTTTCTTTCTTTCTTCTTTCTCTTTGTCTGTCTGTCTTTCTCAGTTGAACTCAGGGGTGTTCTACCTCTGAGCTACACCCCCATCCCTATTTATTTTTTTATTCTTTATTTTGAAATAGGGTCTCACTAAGTTACAGAGGACCTCACTAAGTAGCTGAGGCTGGCCATGATCCTCCTGTTTTAGCCTCCCAAGTACTGGGATTACAAGCATGCACCACTATGCCCGGCCTTAAAACACTACTTTAAAAAACTGTGGAAAGAGTCTGAAAAATCATTTTGTCTATCCAAACAATATTAGAAAATTCACATGTAGAAACAATAAGTTGTATAAAAAGATATTCAAGATCTCTTCTGGATCTAAAACAATTTGATTTAAAGTCAATTAAAATTACTTCAAAATAAGTCACTTTCTCTAATTTTAAAATAAATATACACATTACCCTTTAGCCTTTAGTAAAATGTCAGACTTCTGCTTTTAAATGACACCTCTAACCAATTAATCTTGTATGGATTAGAAATGTGACAATGTATGTTAGCCAGTAGTTGAGGCTGTACTTCTGTACAACAGGAACCTTTTACTCTCCAATTCAGTTTGCTGACTCCATTCAGTATAATCATTTAAAATGGCAAAACAAAGCCAGGTGTGGTGGTGCATGCTTGTAATCCTAGAACTTGGGAGGCTGAGACAGGAGGATCACAGGTTCATAGCCAGCCTCAGCAATCTGGTAAGCCCCTTTGCAATTTAGTGAAATTGTGTTCCAATATAAAATAAAATAGGGCTAGGGGTGTAGCTGAGAGTAGAATGCCCCTGGGTTCCATCCCCAGTACCACACACACACATACATACAGGACAAATGATAGGACTGCTGAACTTCAATGCTTGGGATGTACTTAGGGGTATTCTACAGAATGTAGTTGGAAGTTTTTTTTTTTTTTTTTTGCTGTACTGGGAATTGAACTTAGGGGCGTTCTACCTCTGAGCTATACCCCCAGCCCTATTTTTTATCCTTTATTTTGAAACTGGGTCTCACTAAGTTGCGGAATACCTCATTAGGTAGCTGAGGCTGGCTGTGGACCCAGATCCTCTGGTCTCAGCCTCCCAAATGCTGGGATTACAAACGTGCGCCACCATGCCCGGCTGGAAGATATTTTTGCTGAGGCAAATCTGTCATTTAAATACTATGCTTAACAAATCTATGATTCTAAGTCAAAATTCTTGACTCATCAAACATAAAAATGCACAAAAACAAAAAATAACCCCTCCAAAAAACCCAACCAACTACCCTACCCCCAATAAAATCAGACCACTCTTAACTTTTCTTCCCATTTTACTTACATTCCTCTCTGCTGTAATGTAGATTCTGGGTCCGGACATTAGCCTCTGGACTGGAGATCTTCTCTTCTTTTTTCTGTGCCTGGTTGTGACTATGAGGCCACAATACTCTGTTGTGGCACAAAGAGGCACCTGAATCTTGTAACATGCCAAGCCCAAAGTCTGTATTTTCCCTCTGCTCCAAAATTTTGTGTGTACAGTCTGAGATGGCACCTGTACTTCCATCTATCCATTTTGCAGAATATTTTGGTACTTGAGAGTCAAACTGTGGGAGTAATTTCTTATCTGGCTTATGCCTGAAATTAAACAGGTGATGTTGGGGGTTTTTAGAACATTCGGAATCTGAATCCAGATCTTTATTTTGTGCATACTGTACAATCCAGTTTATCTTCTTACTCAAAATGGTTTTAACTCCTTCATAAGTACTTTTGGAAAGCTTAGATCGAGGACAATCCTGGTTTGCAATTAAATGGTATTTTTCAAAGCAGTCTTTATGGCCCCTTAATGATTTGGTGTGTAAAAGATTAGATTTTGGTACCCCTATAAGAAAAAAAGAAAGAAAATACTCAAAAAAATTTCCATTTATAAGTTGCTCTAAGAATATACAAATATTAAATAGAGTCTCAAATAGTTTGTAATCAGAGAAAAATGCAAAAGTCAGCATTAATAATATAAGTTTAACTATATATTCAGCAGTATTCTTATGAATAGCAAAGCCTTTCTAAAAATTTAATGATTTGATTTCAATCTTAGTCCAGAGACATGTTATCGTATACAATATTAAAAAAAAAATCACTACTGAACCCAGCAATCATAGCCTTTATATTAATGCTTTCTTTACTAATCTCAAGTGCACACTTGTAAAAATTCCTTCTACAAGACTCAAAAAAGAAATGCTCAAGTTTTTCTTTCTCTCCAAGAAAAAAACACAAGTATACCTTGTTATCAAATTACACGTTAATAGAAGCCTTGAAAAGTTAATGAACTGTTTAATTTTTTTAAGTAAGAAAATGAAAGCATCTAACATTTTCTACATTTCCTTTATATTTCCTAAGACTCTATCAAGATAATTTTATCTTTTAGAAGAAATGAATTAACTAATTTCAATCTGCCAAGATACCAAAGCCAGTATAATTCTACAACTCACAAATATTCATTACAAGCCATGAATAATGAAAATATATGTAACACTTCAATATCTCCCAATTTCCTATGTGTTTAAGTATTCTACCTTGTTTTCTAAAATTTAGAATACATTTTCAAATGTATAACATTATTTCAAAATATAGAATAGACCTTCATAAATTCAAGCTATAGTCTTAAAGTCAAACAGCTTTGCCTTTACAGAAGGGTAAAACAGGGATGTGGCGCTAACAAGTAATACCTACACTAACCAGTCTAAATCTATTTGGCTTTGAAAATAGAGTAAGTAGAGAGCCACTCAGGTACTAGGTTTGAAAAAGAAAACTTTTTAGCTGATTAATCAGAAAAAATCAATTCCCTATTCATCCTTTAAAAATTGAAATCATAATTTTATTAAGTGAACTCCAAACTCTAATAGTAAAATAAATATTTGCATTTTAATGGTATTGAATCAGTATAAAAGTGCTCATCAATGTTAATTTGTTCATGGTTTAATAGTGTAAGGACATCACGAGAAGGAGGAGAGGAGGGGAAGGAAAAGGACTTTTGAGGAAGAAAACAGACCAAATAACATTGTGTTCATATAGGAAAGTTCCATTAACAACATTATTAACATGTCTGGGGAGGGAGGAAGAGGATAGCAGGATGGGGTTATGAGGGAACCACACCAAGAGATGTTGTGTGCATATACGAATATACCACTTTGAATCTCACTACAATGTATAAATATATTGCACAAAAAAATCCTTAAAAAAATCTTAATTTGTTCTAAAAAGATACATTAACCAATAGTGAGACTTGCTGAGGTTGCCAAAATTGTGCTAAATTGACTATTAGTTCTCTCAAAATTCACCTTATTTATATATGAGTATACTTCCTGAATACTAATATTATAGGTATATGTAAACAATATAAAGTGCAAACATCTGAGCTTGTTTCTTCCAATAAGAAAAAAAAAATGCTTAAAACTTAAACAGAATTTCACAAACTTTCCTACTTATACAGCAAGTACAAGTTTTATTTACTACTTTATTTGTCTTGCAATTGTGTGTATGTATATATTTCTACCAGTTATTGTCTGATTAGGCCAGGTTTCCAGAAACATTAGGATACTTAACATGCAAAATCTCAAAGCTCTATTTGATAAAATAGTATACATCTCAAAACTAGGTAAAGCAACATAAAAAGGAAATTCACAAGCCTTGTTTATTAAAATGTTGAAAGTTTTATTACACATGTTTTAGACTATAAATAAGACAAAAATGTAGTTGTCACAAGCTATTGACCAAATAAGAAATAGTTATATTTTACTATTTCATTTCAGTGTTTATTTTTCTGGGAAACACAGGTACACAGAAAGAACTTAAAACTTGCTTAACTGAAAACTTGCTTAACTTTACTAATTTCAGAATATATTTATTAGATAGCTTCATTATTTTCTGCACACTCTTTAAGGTCTTATTGTACAAAGACAGGTAGCTAACCCCTCCAGACGGTAGATGTTTCACTCTCAATCCACTGATGCAGCTCTAATGTGTCCCTTCAGTCTCCATTAATGAAAATCTTTAGCATATTAAAAAAGGTTCTAAAACTGGCTGTGGAGAACAGTAATTACTCCTAAATTTTGTGGTATTTATGTGGAAACTTCAGAAATTATATTAAAAATAATTACATACTAAACAACTGATTTCCCGATGTACCCCAGAAGTGAGGCCTTCAGCAATTTAGTGAGACCCTGTTTCAAAAGTAAAAAATAAAGGGCTGGGGTGTAGCCCAATGGTAGAATGTCCCTGGGTTCAATCCTCAGTACTAAAACAAAACAAAACATTTGCTAGAATGTAGACTTTAGAAGTTAAAAGTTTTCTTTTTTATTGCTTTTTTTTGTAATATAGCATTTCTTTCTCCATAAATAATTTTTCTTAACCTTTCATTAAACTCCCAAGTCAATAATAGGAACCAAGATAATCCTAAGATTATATGCATCTAAGTAATAAGCTGAGATGAACAGCAAATCACAGTACTATGATAGTCAAATTATTGTGAAAGCATATATTGCAAAATAAATGTCAAATTCAGACTTTCAGGAGAAAAATTCCCTATAAAAGTAAAAAAAAAAAAAAGTGTCATGGGCAAGAAGAGTTCTGAATATTCATTTCATATAGCCTTCTACTGAACATTTCCACTTAGATGCCCCTACAGACTCCTCAAATTCACTCCATCTGAATGAAACTCCTCTGTCTCCATTCTTACCACTCAAACCCAAACCTCTTATTGAGTCTGGCACCAACTACTTCAAGGAGGACACCTGAGTGTCTTAAGAGCTCAGTCCAGCCCTACTCTCAGATGTTTTTCTGTCCATCTTAAGAGATTGTTTCCCCATAAAATCCGACCAACTACAGTCCTCTTTTTCATTCCTACTGCAAATCTGGACCTAGTTCTCACTTCCTCTAAGAAGCTTTCTCTAGCCAATACATCTGGGTTAGTTAATTAACTAATTTTTTGTGGTGTAACCCAGGGGCCTTCTACCTCAAAACTATACTCTTTGCCTTTTCTTATTTTGAAACAAGGGCTTGCTAAATTGCTAAGGCTGGTTAAGAACTTGCAATCCTCTTGTCTCAGTCTCCTAAGTACTGAAATTACAGGTGTGCACTTTACAACTGCCTTTATTATCCTCTATGTCTTGCTAGAGGGTACATTCCATAAAAAAAGGGACCATATCTATCTTACCATCTTCATTGTCACACAGTCTAGCATACAGCATGTACTCAAGAAAAAGTGCATAAGGGAAAATCAAAATTATATTTACTTACTGTAATTTTAATTTTATTTATTTGTGGTACTGAGGATTAAACCCAGGGGCATTCTACCTCCAAGATTCACCCCCAGCTCTATTTTTTATTCTTTATTTTGAAACAGGGTCTCGCTAAGTAGCAGAGGGCCTCATTAAGTAGCTGAGGCTGGCCGAGAACCCATGATCCTCCTGTCTCTGCCTCTCAAGTACTGGGATTCCAAGTGTGTGCCACCATGCCCAGCAAAACTATATTTTAAAAAATTCTAAACATACCTTATTACCAATTATCACTTGTGGTCTACTGCAATGTACTAGAAGTTGCACCTATACTAGCAAGGGAACCAGGATGTGCCGTTCTGCTAGGTTGCTCAAATAATAATTACGTGCATCTTTCAGTCAAGTTACTCCTATATTTAGTGTAATGGGCTACTAGTCCAAGGAAATGCATTCCTGTGGCATCATCTAACCTGCCAAGAAAATCATAAACTCCTATTCAATTATTTATTTTAAAATGGAAATTTACATACAGTACCTATGAAAAAAAGAGGACTGTTTTATGTAAACTGTAGTTCATTCATTAAGATCTGTACCTCTAACTTCTTTAGCTAAGTTAACTATACTAAACATTTTAAACTTGACTGAATTTTAAAGTTCAATTTGAAAATATTTATTTCATAAATATACTTTAAAATATCTCATGCAATACAGACAACAAAAATTCAAATATAATAAATCGACTTTCATATAATTGAATAAATTACTTTTAATCTAGAAAAGAATGTAAGTAGCTCATTTAATTGATAACAGTATACGTGTCACTTTATAAACTTTAATTTTATTTTTTCCACCTCATTTCAAATTAACATGAAACAACCATTGCTATTATCAGAGACCTCAGTGAGTTTCACAACTGACTTCTCAATTTTAATTGCATTTACAAGTGTAAAATAGCCCTGAGCACTAATTTGTTTCCTAAGTATCTTTTAAAGGAAAATGAATTTAAATGTAGTTAAATGAGTGGATACTTTTGATGAGCTGAGTTATAAGGAATTTCCAAACCCGTTCAAAGATTACACAATTTCCTTGCTAGTGAAAATTTTGAAGACTAACGTAATTAACATCTTAATTATTATGAAAACTTCCCTAAAACATGCCTCGAAGATACCTATGTCACTTTTTTTTTTTTTTTTTTGGTCAAGAGGTTGTTATTATAAGAGAACTAAGACCTTACTAGGCAGCCAAAATTGTTAATTTGATTTTTTTTAAGTACTATTGTTTCTTCTGGCTAGAGAATTGCTTAGAATTTTCTGTATGCAGACTGGTATTTTACAAAGTTAAACTGCTCCTATTGAACAGCTTTCTTTTATTTTTTCCCACTTTTATCCCAGATTTTTAATATATACCATTCTTACATACTTTGAAATCCCTCCCACTAATCCATCTGGCATGCTAACACCACACTTCTATTCTCTAAGACAAACTGTTTTATGAAAACCTGATTAAACCCATAGAAGAGCAAAAGTTATTCAAGTGTAGATATTTATCTCTACCTATCACTGTCATTCTTTTAAAATTAAGGCAATTTCTATGTGTATTCTTAATCTGCCTATTGTAACACAATTTTTCTTCCTAACAAAGGTGACACTCCAAATGGTATTTTAAAAACAAACAAACAAAAAAAAAAACACTTTAAAAGTTCTGCCACATATCCCATTATCCTCTGCTTTTACTCCTAACCTCTTGAAGATCTCTTTATGATTTGCTGATCATGAAGTTAGCTAAGCAATCTTTTCCTGATGGTTCACCAGCTGGTCCCATCAAATGGCACTGTCTCTCTCCACCGATGCTACAAAGCTTTATACTTCACACATTCTTGAATCAGACCATCTGACTGCCTTACCAATGTTTAGTTGTTGTTAACTAGACTTTATTTTGAATTTGATTACATATTTCATATTCCAATCAAAGGAAAGCATTTATTTTCTTTGTTGTTCCATAGGTAGAACAAATAAATACAACCAGTAGTTGGATGCCAAGTTATAATAATATACATCTATCACATCAGTGAGAGACTTCTGAACACAGGAGAGCAAGCTCTTCAAATTTTACCTCAAACCTTGAGCAGTATTAAGAGAATTGGCAGTATGGGTTTTGCAAATGGTAGGTTTATATGTTCTTTCTTAATGTGTAAATAAGGTAAGAAATTTTAGTTATGATTTTAAGTTCTACGTTGCTAAAATGCTGCAAAAAATTTTTAAGCATTTTGCCATCAAACATCAAACACATGTTCAACAATTCATGTAGTTTGTTTCAAAATCTTTTCATGGTAGCTCACATTTTACTTACCTTAAATAAGTTTCCAAAACTGAGGGAGTTTTTCTTGTGATGACCTTACCTTGGTTGCTAAGAAAGGGAACACAAGCCCCTACATACACATGGGTTGCTCAGAGTAAGTAGTAATACTGGACTTTCCCTGAACAAGTGTTAATTATAAACAATTGGAGGAGAACCTAACAATTGCACTAGGACTAAGACTGAAAAGACTGAAAAATTATTTGTTTTGGGGAAGCAGGTAACTATTCATGATTAAAGGAGTAGAGGAAACACTTTTGCTTTTCAAGAAGAGATGGCACACCCACATCTTCAAGACTGGATCCACACTGCAGACAAGGTTGTGTGGTCTCCAAGTGTCTTAAGGAGAAAAAACATTAGATTTGCATACAATTCTCAATTTCTCTTATAAAAAGAAAAAACAGAAGATCTTGCAACAAATGGCTTGTACTTGAGAGTAGCTACTATAAGAAAATAGGGCATGTGTTCTGCAATTCAAAACACTTCTAAGTGTGTGTGTGTGTTGGGTGGGGGAGTGTACAAACACTTCTTATCTCTCCCTTAATGAAAGTGACCTCACAACTCCGGAGCCATGCCAGGTCATCTGCACTATATTATAACCATCCACTGATATAGGTCTGGCATTGCCGCAGTGTAAATACTGCTTATCCCAGTGATGCTTTGACACTCGGTTTGACTACACTACTATGCATCTGATGAGCAAGCATGATTCAAGAAAAGCAACAACCACCACATCTGTAGCCAATCACTGCCAGTTAGTGGGATGATACTCAAATTGTCTATGTGGACATAGGACTAAAGGTGGGTAGCTGGAATACTTACTTCCTAAGTTCACAACAGAATAATAGGTTTGTGCTTCTTAAGACAATTTTATCTGTTGTTCTATGTGCCTTTGAGAGAACTGTGATAAATGAGTCTCCCATTCTTTTCCCTTCATTCCTTTAGTTAACTCAAGAGCCACTAAAGTGATTTAAATGGAGTCTGCCACATTCGAGTACCCAGCACAATGTTTGAAAGTGAAAGGTAATTGCTTATGTCTGCACTGGTAGCAGATGGAACTACTGGCAAGCGCACTAAGCCAATACACAGATGGGTTCAGTAACTTGCTTTTCCACATTTGAGAATTACTGCCCTAAAGAAAGATATACCAACAGGTGGTCTTTAGACAGCTTAGGGATGTTTATGCCACATTAACATTTCTGTGTGTGCTAAGAGAAGGATTATGCAGTTAATCAAGTCAGCTTAATCCAAAAGAATAAATTATAAGGGCCAATTTCAGTGAGCTAAGAGTTCAGAGAGATAATATTAAGATAGACTTCAATCTCAGATAACCAAGAAAACCAAAGTAGAATGGATTTCTTGTATTGACAGGATGAAAAAATTGCAAATTACTTGTCAAAAAAATAAAATCTCTCCCAGTGAATTCTACTTTTTCATTCTAACAGTTGGAAAATTGGGGAAGCACACCTACATAACAACTGTTTATTACTAAAAGAGTTTAAAACAATCTGCACTCAATTTTACACCCTAATTAAGCTACCTGCTTTTTAACCAGTAATGTACAATAGAACTTTCTGTGATGATGGATATGTTCTAGCCAGTACAGTAGTCGCCATCTAGAAGGGGCTATTTCACATTTGAAATGTACTAGTATGACCTAGGAACTGAACTTTTAATTTAATTAATTAATTTGTTTTTATGGTGTTGGGGATTGAACCCAGGAACATTCTACCTCCGAGCTACACCTTCGGCCCTATTTTATTTTTTTGGAAACAGGGTCTCACTATGTTGCAGATAAATTGCTAAATTGCTGAGACTGGCCATGAACCTGTGATCCTCCTGTCTCAGCCTCCCTAGTAATGGGATTACAGGTGTGTGCCACCCCAACCCAATTCAAATTTAAATAACCATTATCACAGCTAGGGCTACTTAACTGGACAGGGCAGCTTGTCTATTGGTAATTCATTAAGCAAAATGGTACTGGAAAGTGAATATGAGTGGAAGTCATCACCATTTATTTTTGAAGCCCTACTGGTAGATTAACATGAGATACTAAACTCTTCCCTAGCCCTTCTGCCCCAGTCTTCCTCCTGTAGTCACTGGGATTTCAGATGAATACCACCATGCTCGGCTCCTAACAGCATTTAATAAAGAGTGTGAGGCATCTATCATTCAGTTGCTACTATAGGTAACAAATGGTAAAAATTAAGGCTGATTTGAGAAAAATCCTTACAATGCAACCACCACTTGGTAAGAAAACTAAAACTTAAAAAAAAAAAAAAAAGGCAGTAATTGATGAATCTCTGCAAAAAGCTAAAAAAAAAGAAATCACAGTGCAGACCAACATAGACTACATAAATATGGTGTTTCTGCAACGTACACTATATATACACTCACAATGACATTCCTATAAGCATTTCTTTTAATGATGCTACCTGCACACAATCAAGAGCAGAAAGCTATTTTGGGGACAATGACACAGTGATTTATACCAAGGAGCCTAAATTCTATTTTAAGTTGAGATTAAAGTCCTTAAATACTGTGACTCGTTGTCATAAATGCATCACAGTAATTGTAGGGTAAAAAGAACTTTGATCTAAATACAGGAGTTAAACAACTAGGGTACAATGAAAATTTCTCATATTGAAACAAATGATTTTTTTAAATGACAGATTACATGGTATCAGTTTAGTAGTGATGGAAGACATTAAAATAAATGATAACCCTATAATTGGAACATGTCTCTCACCTGTAAGACTACCTCTGGGAATTTAAGCTACAAAACAATAGGAATTTAATCAGAAAAGTAAAAAAGATGGATAAGAATATTTTAGCACTAGTAAATTCAAAGAAAGCTAAATAGTCATCAATGAGATACAGGTTTAAATAAATTACGGCACAAAGGTATGCAACCTTAAAAAATTAATGTGGTAGAATTTTGCCTACTGATATGAAAAAGATGTTCCTAATAAAATAAATGAAAACATTGGTTACTAAATGGTATGCACCTAATTTCATTTTCTGAATACAATTTATGCCCTCCCTATGTGCCCTATTGTAGAAATCTGGAAGTACAGCACACCAAAAATACTAAGAGATTATAAGTAAATAAGTGTGATGATTTTTGCTTCCTGTATTCTGATTCTCTTGTGTTAGGTATGCTTTGCTTTTTCAATGACAAAAGCAAACTACTTTGGAAAAAAACAAGATCTTATCATGCTAAGTAGTGAAATTAAAAAAAAAAAAAAGGTTGCAAAAGTGCCTATGAAGAAATACATTTTGGTTCAGAAAAGAACAACACGGCATTCCTTAGTCCAAGATAAACTAGGGTTTAGGTACTGTACTGTGTGTTCCACTGAACAAAGGGAGACAAAATGGATTAAGATACTGAAATGGCAAAGGCACTCATTTTTTAAAACAACCTAAACTTCTCATTCTTCCTTTTGATTGTGGGAATTCACTTAGCCTAACAATGTAGCTAGCAAAGAAAAGTATTTAATTCTCACATGAAAGCAGCCCCGCCTCAGGCAAAGTAAAATCACAAAGACAGCAGGGTTTTATCTGGCAATTCTTGTTGGAAACTCACAACTGCAGGAGGAGTAGGGAGAAAAGCTGTTCAATGAACAAAATCTGTATCAAAAAAAACGGAACAGTGAAAGCATTTGCTGGGCACCTGCTACAGGAGGGAAATGAGGGAAGCTAGAGCAGAAAAATCTATTGAAAACCAAGCACGGAAAGGCCAACTCAGCATCCGTTCAAACCTCCTCAGTACTGCCCAATTCTTTGTTAATTAAAAAGCACTTTGACATATAAGCCAATAATAGCAGTACCTTCAGTAGTATTTCATCTTTTTCAGAAAAGATGAAACAAGTTCTTCCATATTTCAAATTAGACAAATACTAACATTTGCCTCACGTACCATATTTACCAATATTCATGTAGGGTTCCTATATTCGTCATCTTTTCTTATCCTTACAACAGCCCTGGCAACAAAGGCAATGATCTTATCATTCTTTCTCATTCAACATGCATACTCTGAAAGCTCCTCCTAAGCATCTGCATGTGAGGAAGAAGTCATTGCTGTTTAGGAAAGAGGGAACTAGATAACCAAAAGCATGCAAATCAGACAGGAAGAAGAGGGACACGAGTGGGTGACAGAGCACCTTTGGAGGGGTAATAAAAAGATGAAGGTGGGCAGTTAAGCAGGTACTTGGTCATGAATTGTCTTATATGCAACACTGGGAAGTTAACAGCCTAACCTGAAGAAAATGACAAGGAATCAGTGAAGAGTTGTAAGAAAATGAATGGCATGATCAAATATCTACCACTCACTGCTGGTGGTACTGAGGGAGAAGAGCTACAAGTGTGGGGCAAGGATAAGGGAGAGGGGATAAAGTCAGGGAATGCAGTTTAGTAGATCTTCTTACTGTAGGTAAGGAGGATTGGCTTATGGTGTGGCAAAAGGAGTAACAAGTAGGGGACAGAGTGAAGAGAACCAATAGGAGCCAGAGACAGATGACATGGACAAGATGAGTGGGAGGATGACAGGACCACTGCTGGCCCACAGCCCAGTTTGCACATTAGAAAACCTAGTTTCAGTCCTAACTCATCACAACACCTATAGGACTCTACATGTTAAACCCTGAAGAACTGTTCTATAGATCACCTGGATAAGTCTGTTGGGATTCCTGTTAAAATGCAAATTCCTAAACTCAATTAGAGATTTCTAATGAGTCAAAAATCTTTAGGAGATGAGAACTGGAGTTCCATGTGAATTAATAATAAAATATAAAATGCAAGTGTATATAGAGATGAGTTCACAAAATTTAAATTAAGCACATCTATAAAATACCTACATGGAGAGGTCTAGCAGGAGGATGGATATAAAGGTCTAGTGCTTAGAAGAAGGGTTTGGCTTGATGATAAAGATTGTAGAGTTCCAGCCAACTTTACCAAGCTTGCAGAGGAATAGCTGAAATCATTACTGTGAAAGAAATACATAGCTGCAGTATGAGAAGATAAGATAGGGATAGAATTTAAAGAGAGACCTATAATGGGCAATAAACTGGGAAGACAACAGAAAATTGAGGAGAGATATGAGAAAAGAGCTACTCTATCACAGAATCCAGGGAGTCAAGTATTTCAAAAAAGAGAGAAATGTTAAATATTAGTCTTTGGAAACTGTTATAAACATGAAAGTGATCCTGTTGATAGCGAAGAGGTCACTGGTGAAAGCAAGAGGCTGGCAAATTATAGAGGGCTGAAGAATAAGTTAGCAGAAGAGAAAAGAAGAGACTCTGAATGAATACAAGTATTATGGTTTAGGGGAAAAAAGGAAAGTTCCCCTCCCCCTTGATTTTTCCT
The DNA here is from genome assembly GCA_004027655.1 of Graphiurus murinus. Classification (NCBI taxonomy): domain Eukaryota; kingdom Metazoa; phylum Chordata; class Mammalia; order Rodentia; family Gliridae; genus Graphiurus; species Graphiurus murinus. Next base: position 36,727 of record PVLC010002536.1, read on the forward strand.
TTCCTTTTAAACATGGGTGACATTTTTATTACACTCATCATTCTTTTGTGCAATCTGTTAAGTTACATCGAAGATTCTGGCAGATTACTGTTTACTTAAGATTGTCTCTTGGGTCATCAGTAATGGTTGTGTTTGGCTATTCTACAGGATGTGTATTAATTAAATAATATGGGTAGAAATTATATCTAAGGATTAAGCATCTCTTAGAACCCTTATTTTGTTCCTTGCTTGAATACTCACACTTGAGTAATTCATCTCCAATTTTATTATCTCCTAAACTCCTGAGAGTCCATGAAATTTTCTTTGGGAGCATCTCCTTTTTGCAAGCCAAGAGACCCTGAGTTTGGACTGCTAAACTGTAATTTTGGACAAGTTACCCAGACTCTACTCTCACTTACCAAACTGGGATAACATAGCACCTATCTCATATAGTTGTATTAAGAATGAAACAAAACAATGCATGTAAAGTACACAATGCCAGGGAAATAATACCCAGCTATAATTTGGATAAGGCATCAATCTGGAAGTGTCAAATCTCTTGTGTATTTATTGAGCAACAGTTGGACTAGCTTCTTCCAACTAGGTGATACTTTACTTCCATTAGAGATAAACCTATCTTTGTCTTCTTTCTTCACAGGCCATTATTATTTCCATACCAAAGAAAAACTACTCTATTTCTGGGCAGTTAATTTCTCTTTGTCAACTTTCCAGGAAGTTATTATAAAATATTTCAACCAAGAAAACTATATCCTTTACTGGGAATAATTCTGTCTTAAGTATTAAACTTAGATTTAATCTGTTTTAATATATCTCATAAAACAGTTTTCACTTTTTGTCAGAATATTGTGATAAATGAATTATGATTCTGAACCAGAAGTTTATGTATTCAAATAAATCCTTTATTTACAATTATGACATTCTTATTAATAGGCTATTCTGGGTTGTATATTCTGCTTATTTTCAACTTTAAATCAATGATTTAAAGAACATATCTTTAAAACTGATTTAAAAAGCACTTGGGATAATCATATGCCTCTCTATCACCATTAGGAGGATACACTACTCTACTAAGGTATCCAGAAATAGTTATGGCATATCAAATGATTCTAGAAAACTCATTCTAAAGACAGCCCTGTCAAAATTATTTGCTAGCTGAGCATGGTGGCAAATGCTTGTAATCTCAGAACTTGGGAGGCCGAGACAGGAGAATCTTGGGTTCTATGCCAGTCTCAACAATTTTGCAAGACCCTCAGCAACTCAGTGAGACCCTTTTTTCAAATAAAAAATAAAACAGGGCTGGGGATGTGGCTTGGAGGTAGACTGCCCCTGGCTTCATTCTCTAGCATTTCCCCCCGACACACACAAACAATTGCTCTGTGTATGGTGCAAAATACTGTGTTTCATCCTCCTGGTTAAATAAGATAACCAGACATCACTCTTAATAGTATTATTTGCTATATTAAACTTTTATTCTGAATATTAAATAAAGCCCTTCTATTAGTAAGATTCACAAAACTTTTAGAATATTCCAAAAAGATCTCTTGAAATTCAGTGACTGTACATGTTTCACTCTGGGTAAGTTTAAAGGAGGAAACTAAAGGCAGCTCTCCGAAGTCTCCTTTAATTTATCAAGTAGTCATTCATTACTCTTTACCAGTTCTTGTGCCATGGCTGATTACATACTAATCCATATCCTTATGGAATTACAAAAAAGGGAAGGGAGAACAATTAAGGGAGAAAGAAGTCCAAGACAAAATACGAAGACAGCAGCCAGACGTGCTTACTGATCAACTGGCAAGGTCAACTTATGCTGAAAACTCTGGGATAATAGGAATCGGCCCTGTCTTCTAAGTTTTTCTCCAAAGAAAAGAAAACAAGTTAATTATCAGAGAAGGCAGAAATGACCTAAGAACTACTTGCACAATTTTTTGGCATCAAATGAAAGCAGAAAACACAAAGTAACAGTGCTGAAAGCTTGGATATTTTCCCTTCTAGTCTTTATTTTCCTTCCTTCCTTCTTTCCTCCCTCCCTCCCTCCCTCCCTCCCTCCCTCCCTCCTGAACTGAAGATGGAACCCAGGGGCATTCTACCTCCAAGCTACCTCCAGTCCTATTTTTTTATTCTTTATTTTGAAACAAGATCTCACTAACTTGCAGAAGGCCTCACTAAGTAGCTGAGGCTGGCCATGAACCTGAGGTCCTCCTGTCTCAGCCTCCCAAGTACTGGGATTACAAGTGTGCCACCACACCTAGCTCTCTAGTATCATTTCTTAGTATTACTACATTACAGTTCAGTGTCATTATTGGCTCCTGACTACTTGGGGCTGCCTCTTCTGTCTTTGCTTTGGAAACAGTAGTGAATAGCTTTAGAGATTTTACCACAGTGATCTAGATGAATATTATTTGGTAATTAACATCTGTGAAAAAGTTTATAGTGTCTTAGGGCCAAGCTTAGCCCATATGTAAGAGGAAATTTATAGTGTCTTAGGGCCAAAGTTAGGCCATGGGTAATGGAAAGTATATACTCCTGTCTCCTAATTCTAGAAGTAGACAAATTATCCTAATAATGAATTATAGGTCAAAAAAATTTACCTTGTGAATAGTTAAAAAGATTTGAGTCCTCAAAATGCATCTATTAGGTCCCTAGCATATATCATCCACGGGGGGAAAAAAAAGTTAGATACCTCTTTCCTTTTAACTACTTAAAGTCCTAAAAAAAGATAACAAAGAGACAGTCCTACAAGCTCTCCTACACAATTAGATTGCCTTTTGTTATTTCTCTTTCTTCCTTTGTTTTCGTTTTATAAACACATGCATGCACACAGCTTTTAAATAAGAAGCCAGTTGATTTAGGAGACGAAGGTCTATTTGATGTAAACAACCGCCAAGAAATAAAATACTATTTTTATTTACAACAAATACAAATGGGTGGACTCAGAACTAGCTTAACTGTTATTATTCCTCAAGAGTATTTATTTTTTTACTAGGCCTCTTTGTGGGAAAAAAAGAAAAAGCAGAATGGTTTAGAGAAAATTTAGTGAGTGATTGGTAAGCCAAGAAACCAGGCAACCACAATATTACCATACCACAAAGAAAATTTTATGGAACTAGTCAAGTTAAATGTTATTTTTTTTAAGTTGTTCTCATATTCCAGTATGTTGACTTGCATTGTACTAAGAACTTGGTAGTAGAAAGAAAACTTCAAAAGCACTTAAAAAGGCTTATGAACAAAGAATATACCCAACAATATTCCTGGTGTATAATTAATTTATCTCTCTTTCCACTGAATTTTAAAAACCTGTACACTGATATAAAAACTGAAAATGTGTGATATTCAGTATTCTCCTTTCCCTTCTTTTTCCTATAATAATCTCAAGATATTAAACAAAATATACTATAGTGCTATAATGCACTAGCTCATCATTGTAGTACAAATGAAAACATTATATTTTTGAGCTGAAAACGGAAACAAATAAATTGAGAAGAAATCTGAATTTTTCTCACAAAAGTTAAATTGTTATTTTAATATGTAAAAACTGAAATATACATATTATATTAAATGAGATAGTTCTGATTCAAATTGAAAATTGTTTTCATCTTTTAAATTGAGAGAAAACTCTTTTCAGAAACACCTATCAAGAGTTGAAATGCTTACAAAGATGGTACTTGAAGAATGTTTATATATTCTCTATAGACTCATTGAGAATGAGTTAAAAAGCATTTTAAAAGGCTCAAAAAGCAATTGTGAGATTTAGCTTCCTGCAAAAATTCCATGACAACATGAATCCTACTAATGATTTAGCAGGAAGATGTGGTTAGAAAAAGTCCAGTGAATGAACCAATCATAACCAATCGGGATTCCAGAGGACAGGTTTTGAACATCAGCCTTATAATTAAAATAATTATTGACAGTAGATCAGTGGCATTAAGATCACATATACTAGAACCAGATGGTATGCCTCAAAGCCCAGAACTGTCAATTATTAGCTCTGTGACTTCAAAGTCCACTTCTGAGGTCTGTAAGGTTTAGTTCCATCACATTAAAATGAGTAATAAGAGTAGTCATCCCAGAGCTATTTTGAGTTAAATAAGATAATCCATGTGAGGTGCTTAGTATGATGCCAAGCACAGAACTGCTCACAGTAAACGCCTGGCATAAAAAAGTAGCCATCACCACTACAGCAATCTTAAGCAGTCCCAACTACCTGGCCCTTAATTTTCTTACGTGTAAAATACAGGGTTTGAGCTGGATAATTTCTAATGCCTTTGCCCATCCAAATGTGAAGTTTGGCAGTGCATCAGAATATCCAGGGTCAACTCTATTTCCAAAGAACATTAATTTAGATCTTTCACTCTAGCTTGATTAAGACCATGGTAATTTAAATACTATAGAAGAATCATATTTTTAAGTCATCTTTTTGAAATTAGTCATAATTACTACATTTATCACAGCCAAAGTATAGGTATTCTAGGTAACTCACAGGAAATTTATGATACTCCATCACCTACTATTTGGTGACTGCAGCATTTCTGAAACAAGTTCTAACTGGAATTTCAAGGTATATGATCATTGTGTGTGTGTGTGTGTGTGTGTGTGTGTGTGTGTGTGTGTGTTCACTATAAGAACATTTCATATGTCCTAATAAAGAGAAAACACACAGATCATGAAAATTTTCATATAGTCCAGGAAAAATGAAATGCTGCTTGAAACTGCCTGAAATCTAAAGGTCTAATAAAATCTCTCTGCTGATAGGTAACAACTCAAAACTCCAATTACAGGCAAACTTTATTTTTGCAGGCACATTATGATTTTCTCTTCAGCATGAGTCATAGCTAGAATCGGTTTTAATATCACAGTGTCAAGATTAAGGGAATATACCCACATGCTTCCTGGAAGCAAAGTATTGATACTCATGGACACATTAATTGTATACCAACCCAAATGCCCTCAACAAGAGAACTTTTTCTCATGTATTTTGGTGATACTATTAAGATAAACTAAAAATGCTTTAGTTTTTAAAAATTACTGAAGGTGTGTGTGATCACTGAGAAGAGGTTATTTAAAATTTAAAAAACATTTTTTCTAGCTGACAGGAGCTTCCTGGGGGTGAGGGGGAAGGGCAGGCTCACCCTACTGAGGTACTAGCATGCTTGACCCAAAGGAATAAAATAACATTTACCTATCAATATAAATGTTTATATTAGTTCTTAATGTTAAACACACACACACACACACACACACACACACACACACAAACACACTCACTCATGTTAAAATCTAACAACATAATAAGCTCTCAAACACAAAACACATTAACCAGACAATGCACACACCTCATTTTCATATTAGCAAAAAATAAAACTAGTATTGTCATATATAAATGTTTCTCTTAAATTCATAACTTCAGTTTCATTTCCAGAAACCCCCATCTTTACCAGATCTCCATACTTAGCACAATTCCCAATCATTCAAAAAATATTAGTTTTACCTTATAACCAGTTCGGCATAAAGTAGCTGTGTAAAGTCCACACCATAAAATTAAACTATACTGTGACCTTACCCTCAATATTTAGCTCAAAACAAATGTGGCAGAAGGAGAGTGTTTCTTTGTCTGTCCCCAGTTTACAAACACTGCAAATGTTGTCATCATTCAAATCAATGTTGACAAACTGCTCTTCTTCGTTCATAGTGCTCCTATTAAGAAATAGAAAAGCAAAGTTACACAATTTCCAGAATTTGCCATTATGGTATGCAATATTTAAGAACTTCTAGGAAACAGAAATATGCTGTTCCCAACAGCCCCACACAAGCATCGCCATACTTGTAGTGTGGAATCACACAACAATCTAATAAAAGCTCCGCAAGAGGGGACACTATGCCCTCCGCCTCCTATTTTATTGGGTTAAGGGGATCTGAAAGTAGAAGACTTGCTGGTATTCTAGTCCTCCTTCTTTGTCCCTGAACCTCGAATAATCAGGCACAGGTACCTGAGCCAGGCCTTTCAGCTGCTGGGTTCTGACAACCAACTTAATGCTGTTAAAAGGCAGAAGAAAGGACCTGCTCTGGGCACTGCTTTGCCAACTTCACGGTGGGAACCTTAGCTGGGTTTCGCTAACTTGTGCTGTGAGGTTTCCCATCAGAGGTCTGGGGCAGGATAATGCATGTGGGGACGCGAATACCCGGGAAAGTCGTCCGGGGCTTGTCCCAGACTCCCGCCCCCCAGGCGGCGGCGAACCGCGGTCCCGTCGGGCACGGGGAAGGGGCCGCGCCGGGGCAGTCGAGGTCCTGGAGCCCGGCGGGCAGTAGCGCCGCGTCCCCGCGCCCTCGCCCGGGCTTTCTCCTACTCAGGGAGCGGGGTCTGGGGTCCCGGGTCCTCGGCCTCCCGTCCCATCTTGGCGTCCCGGAGCCGGGTTCCCTCCCGGCCTCCGCGATGGGGGCGCACGCTCGCCGCTCAGACTGCGGGAGCCCGTCGGTCCGTCCGTCCGCGCAGCAGTCGGTCGGGGCACCGGGCGCGCAGCAGCGCGGGCTGCGGGACTCGGGCTCCAAGGTGACAGGAGGACACGGCGGGGCGGGGCAGGGCCGGGGTCTTTACCGTCCAGCTCCGTGGCCGCCGCAGCCGTTCCCGCGGCTCGGGCTCCTCCACTATTGTTTCGGCCGCAGCGGAGGCAGCCGCGCGAGCCCGCCCTCCTCTCCCGCCGGAGCCATCGGCGCAGGCTGCGGGGGGACCCGATGGCCTCGGTGACCGTGTGCGCTCCGCTGTGACTGCGGCTGCCGGCGCGGTCCTGCGCGGTTGCACAGAGAGTTCCTTCTGCACTCAAACTGTACAGAGATCGTATGTCTCTCCGCCCGGAATTTTACCGATCTCTGGAACGTGGCTCCTCACACCTCCCCCCTCCTCGAAACGCAGAGATAGACGAGTCTGTTACTACCTCCCCCTACAGCGTAGTGGAAACTACTGCCCCGGGGCAGGAAAGTGATGGTGGGTGGGAGGAAGGGATAGAGAAGCGTGGGTAGTGGGAATTTGTTTTAAATCAGGACACTGAAACAAAATACTACCACTGAACTTCCAGCTACATGCCAGTTAACTTACATAATGTGAGAAAAGTTGGTATTTTATTTGTCTTGGTTTAAGAATAATTTTAAGTACAGGAGCTTCTTTTTTCTAAGTTAATTTTAAATGGGGTGCCCTGCCCCAAAATATGGTACATTCCTTACCCACCCACGGGGGAAAAAAACCTGAAGCTCCACCTCTTCTGTTTAGGTCTCGCCTCTTTCTCAAGCTCTGCTACAACCTAAGCCTTTCTTTCCTCTTTTTTTTTTTTTTTTTTAGGTTACAATTTATATAATACTTTCACTTACATTTTCTATTTTAATCTTCACAACAGCCAATGGAGTGTCTTAACTCAAGTTATCACAGTTGGTTAGAAACTCATGGTGTAGCCTAAGATCACTCTTTTCCATAGCTTTATAAGCACCTGTTCTGTTTACATTCACCAAAAGACAGGGAGCTGAGTTGTCATTCTGCATAGAAGTACTCTTGAACTGGTAGAAGGAAGGGATTGCATAGATCTTAGAAACTTCTGTATCAAACTGACACTTGATGAAAGCCACTGATGCTGTAGAAAAGTGATCTGTGTCCATCCTACTTAATGTATAATAGATGAACTAGCAACATCGACATCACTTAGTGTCCTGTTTAAAGGGCAGAATATCAGGTCCTACCCACAATTTCCTCAATCAGAACCTGCAGTTTAACAAGATTCCCAGGTGATTCGTCTGCACATTCAAGTTGTAGATGCACTAATACAAAAGGCTATGCCTTTTTTATTTGAATTCCTCATTGCGAAGATGACTATCTTGCATGCTGAATTCTACCTATTTTCAATAGAAATTAATTTCTAAAAGGTGATTCAATAAGTTTTCTATAATCACTAATAGTTTCTAGGCAGAGAAAAAAAAGTTTTGATTCAAAGAAGTTTTGGGGTTTTTTTTGGGGGGGTTGGGTTTTTTTGGTTTGGTTTTGGTTTGCATTTTATGCTGTTTACTGGCTGTCCTTAAGTTTCTAATAGAGCAAAAGTGATGTTTGCAGGTTTAATCAAGGCTATGACCTTTAGGATAGGAAGACTATCCTGGATTATTGAGGAGAGCACAATCTAATAATATCAACGCTTAAACAAAGATTTTTCTCCAACTAAAGTTAGGGAGATGTAGTATAAGAGGAAGTCAAAGCAACTGGGAACATTAGAGGCACTTGATCCACCATTGCTCTAGGAGCAGACACCTCCCCCATAGCAAGGAAAGTGGACCTTAGTCCTGAAACTGAGAGGAACTGAATTCAATTAACAACCTGAGTTGGTTGGGAAGCTCATTTCAACCACTCACCAAAACCTTGATTTCAGCCTTTTGAGCGGATTTAAACAGAGGATTCTAGTAAACCACACTGTGCTGGACTTCCTACCTACAGACATGTGAAATAATCAGTGAATAAATTTCAGCCATTAAATTTGTGTTAATTTGTTATGGCAGCATTGATAAGAGGGTGGGTTTTGCTGGGGGGGGGGCTGTTACTCTCACAGAAATCAATTTGATACTTTTGAGGGTTTTTTTAATTTAGTTTTTTATTTATTTGTAGTCCTGGGGGATTTAATCCAGCCCTTGTGCATACTATGCAAACACTATACCACTGAGTCACATCCCCAGCCCTCAGGCTCCTTTATAAATTTAGTTTGCAAAGGTGCAGACCATTATTTTGTTGTAAGGATATTTTAGTCCTGTTCTTATGTAGTGGCTTCCTGGGCTCTGTAGTTTATGTCTCAGATATCAAATAAAGATTTGACAGTCTAGTTGAATAAAACTCAAATGACTCATATTCCTGTGGGTTTCAGTAGGTGTTCAATTTCTGGTTTTCCAGTAATTGTTCTTTCCATGGTAGTTAATTTTTGCCTAGCCTCTTGGAGTCTCACTCTATGCTAAACAACTTAGTCCTCAGCCAAAGATTTAGAATACTGAAACTTTCCAAGTATAGTTCTTCCTTTCCAGCATTGTTTATTGCAAATACCAGCTACCTCATTCTCTCCAAACTCAATCATTCTCTCCTTGGTACAATTTTGTTTGAATTTGCTTATGTAGACCATGGTCTGAAAATTCTTCCAGGCATAAAATCAGGGCAATTGTAGGCGTCATCTTATTCATTTCCTTTCTATTAAGAATCACAAGTTTGTATGGTCTGTGTTTCAGTGTCAGAAATAGGTATTTCATATATTTTGGCTAGTTTTCTTTTAAGAGCTATTTTGGTGCCTCTTACTCCATCCTGGCTGGAATCTCTTGTTATTATGTCAGAGGATTAGTTTTTCATCCATCCCTCACAATCCATCCTGAAACAAATGCAGATGACAGCCTCTTTGTGTATTTCTCATAACAGCAATACATAAATCTATTTAGCATTTAGACAATGACAAATGACTTTCTAATTTTATTTGATAAAACCTCATTTATTTACTTGGACAGTCAAGGATTTTAACTTTATCTACAATCCTTTCTAATCTAGTAATTCAGTGCACTGTGCAAAAAAATGTGATAAACTGTAATACAAAGATTACTTGTATCATTAATTCTTGGCCTAAAATTGACATTACCTTGACTTTAGGTTTTGATCAGCTAGGAATTCTTCAGATGCACATAACAGAAAACCTGATTAACAGTATCTCAATAAAGTGAGCGTTTGTTTCAAAGAACAACAACATCACTGGAGCTAACCGCTGGCAGCTGTCATTGCTTCTCTCTCTGCACTGGATGGAAGATGTGAGAAAAGGGGGGAGGAGAAGCTCCTTCTTTCGCTTTTGCCAGGAAGGAAAAGCTTTCCTAAGCGATCAGAACAGATTTTTCTTTCTATATGATCACCAAAACTGTTCGATGAACTTTAAGAGAACAGGTTCTGGGAAAATGAGCAATTTTTTTTTCAGCCTTTATGATAGAAAGCGAGAGAATGAGATTAGGTAAATAAGCCAACAATGTCTGCTAGGGAGGTCATAGGATTTTCACTTCAGAAAAATCACTTTCATTTATATGATGGTGAAAATCATCTTCCTCACTTAAAGTCCAAATCAAATGAATATCTGCTACAAAAATAAAAAATGTCTCTAATCTTCCCATTTTTCTGAATTCTCATAAATTTAACTCAGGCTTCCACATTTTTGGTATTTTCTCTAGTCCTATTTTTAAAGGAAGGAATTTAGTATATTAAATATATCCATCCATTTATACCTAATTTCTTTGTCTTTGTGTTATTTCATTCCCTCTTATTGGAGATGTACTTCTTTCACTTAACTAGGAAGTTTGGCACATGCAGCCTCAAGGCTCAGAGCTTTTTGGTACCATGACCCTAAAGGTACTAGAAACTCGAGATGTTTACAAAATCTGTTGCATTATTATTTCCGTCTCTTCATTCCTGTTTTATTCCATGTGACTTTATAGTTCATTGTAGCGGGAAGAATATATTTCTGTATCTTGATGGGATATTAATCAACATATCACAAACAGAAACCTTCAATATGTCTATGTGGTTTAGCTCGGGTTCTTATTCTCCTATCATGTGTCAAAAAGAACTTCTACAAGATATTTGCTGTTCAAGAAGGACAAGAGATACATGGAGAAACCAGGGCTGGATATGTAGCCTAAAGCTGACCCTAGATCCATGATGGATATTCGTTGTTGGACCAGAGTTGTGGGTTGTCTTATGCCACATTTGCAGTGATTGCTGGTTGATCCAGGGGAATTCTCAAATGTCCGGTTAATTCATATGCTCAACCCTTCAATCATAATGATTCCTACATTAATTGACTAGGCTTGATTATATTTTCACCTCCACCTTCATCCCCAATATCTGAAGGTGGACCAGGAATGGAGGATCAACTCTTCTTGATGTGGAGAAGAATTTTACCAAAGAAAAGTGGTAGTTGTTGCCAGAGGAAGGGCATTGGCTTGAAACATAAGGGGAGAAAAACTACATATCATAGTCTGCACTAGTGGGTTGCTTTCTTTGTTTTGTTTTTGTTTTTGGTACTAGGGATGGAACCCGGGGGCATTCTACCTGTGAGTTACACCCCTAGCCCTATTTTATTTTTGAAACAGAGTCTCTCAAGTACTGGGATTACAGGCATGTGTCACCATACCTAGCTAACTGGTGGTCTTTGTATATCGATATTCACTGCTAAGTTTTAAGCTGGCTGTGTGCATTATTCATTTGTATTCATTGTAATGCTTGCTTAACACTTAACAATTTGTGCTGGTATCCTTAGGTATTATGGTTTGGCTCTGGAATGTCCCCAGAGGCTCATGTGTTGAAGTCTGGTCCCAGTGTGGTAATGTTCAGAGGTGGAGTGATTGAACATGAGGGCTTTGACATGGTTAGTCAGTTAATACACTGAGCACTGAATGTACTACTGAGAGGCAGTGGAGGCTGTGGGAGGAGGACCTAGTTGGAGAAAGTAGGTCACTAAGGGTGTCCCCTGGAAGAGTATTTCTTATTTCTGATCCCTTTCTCTCTTCTGCTCCCCACCCCTACTATCATAACATGAGCAGCATTCCTTTGTTACACCCTTCCGCCATGATGCTTCTGCCTTGGAGCCAGAGGATCATGGACTTAAACCTCTGCAACTGTCAGCCAAAAGACATCTTTCTTTCTTTAAGTTTCTCAGATATAAGTCTTTCTTTCTTAATATTTCTCAGATATTTGTCACAGCAATGAAAAACTATCACATTAGAGTTGGGTGTTACAGCAAGTGATATAAAACCCCCAAATAACAGTTACTTAAAAAATGAGACTTTATTTTTGTGTACTGGGCATCCAACCCAGGGATGTTCTACCTCTGAGCTATATTCCTAATCCTTTTTATTGTATTTTGAGACAGGGTCTTGGTAAGTTGTGCAGGATGGCCTTGAATTTGTGATGTTCCTGCTTCAGCCTCCTCAGGAGCTGGGATTACAGGCGTGTATCACAGCATCTGACTAGGACTTTACTTTTTCTCTTGTATTAAGTCTAGGTGAGGATAGGGTAGGCAGTTGTGGTGTCTCTGGTTCACAAAGTTTTCAGTCATATTTGTTGCATCTAGTTTTCTGTTTTGCCATCCCTAGCATGTGGGTCTCATTTTTGTGTGCAAGAGGTGAGTCCTTTTATTGTCACTAAATAGATATGGGAGGAAGCTGTGAAAGTAGCTGCCTTTTAAGGATATGACCCAGAAGCTGTCATATAATTTACCTGGTTACCCTAAGGTCCTAATTGAAAGGGAGACTTGAAGATCATCTTCATTCTAGGCATGCATATATCCAGCCAAAAATCAGGGCTTCTAAAATAGGAGAAAATGAGTATTGAAAGAGACAGTAAGTAATCTCTGCTGCAGATCTTAACAAAAAATGTTCAAAATGATGGTGTGAATGAATGAATCACATACTAAGAATTAAAATCGGTTAATAAAGACTGAAGACTTAATTTTTAATTTTAGATTCCATACTAGCTCAAAGAATAAATTTTTGAGGTTGAAATACTAAAACTCTTTATCACTTTTAACTAGCAAGAAAGCAGTAGCTATTTGTTTTAGAGTTTCTTTTGGATTTCCACTGGAATAGATCAGTGTTGCAGGCTTATTTCAGTTTTGTTGATTCATTTTCTAAAAGTCTAACCCTTTCAGGATTCTACTCAGGGAGTCAAGTACTGCTCTATTGCAATTCTTAATGCTAAAGAAAATATCACGCTTTAAATTATAACCTTTTCTTAAGCTTAGACAAGCATCCCCTGGAAAGTTTGGGATACAAATATTTGCATTAAATAGATTTTCCATCTGTAGTTTTAGTAATGCTGACATTATGGGTGAACTGTCTGCTGACCCAGTGTCCTGTTGTATAAGCAGAACAAACCAAACCTATTTCCAGACTGTGGATAAATTCTGTGTTGGCATTTCTGGGAGAAGATTGGAAGTTAACTACTATGCTATTGATTTTTCCCCCCACTGGGGATTAAATCCCTGTCTTTAGTAATGTGCACAATTCCCACTGTTAAATCAAGGTGATAAAAGGAAAGTTTAGGGTCAATATGTCTAATGTTAGAAGAGGATCTATTTCATAGTATTTTACCAGAGGTTTATGCTACATTTCATTGTATGAATTTCAAATATCTTTGTGTGGAATGTTCAAGCTAGAAATTGAAATCCAGGTGTATTTCAGAGTTATCTTTTGGTGTGCCCATTGAGTTAGACATAAAGCCTAAGATTTTATTGTAGTTAGAAAAGGTTTGTTGACAAAAGAAGATAGCATTAAAGGAGAAGTGAAAAAGAATAGAACTTGTTATTTTGAATTTCTACCAAATATTTTTTTACAAAAATTAAAATCAATTAAATTTATATACTTTAATCCAATTATTAATTTATTCACACAATAAATACTTATTAAACATATTCGATGTGAGATACTGTGTCAGGTATTATTTATACAGTAGAAAGTAAAACAGAATCTCTGTTCTAGAGAAATTTACACTTTTATGAGACAGTCATTAAATACTTGCATTTGAATGGAATTTTTAATGGCATTGAAATGTATTTGCATTTCTGTTGATATAGCACTGTAAAAATGTCTTAGTACTGTGTTGACAAAAACCATGTCTATATCCTGCCTTTTTTCAGTGTTTTGTTAAATCCTACACATTAAATCATAGTAATAATTCATTATCTATAATATGGGGAGAGGTGATCAATGAGTACTAAGTTTAGTTAGATAGGAGTGAGAAATTATGGTGTGCCACCAAGTGCTATGTGCATGTATGATGTATTTCATACAGATAGTGACCAAAAAACGTATTTAAAAAAAAAAAGAAATTCTGGTGTACTATTGCACTAATGATGACTATGATAAAGATTCTGTATTGTATATTTTTAAAAGGCAGAAGAAAGGATGTTGAAAGTTTCCGTCATAAAGAATGATAGATGTTTGAGAAGATAAGTGTGTTTAAGCCAACTTAAACATTACATAATGAATGCATATGTTAAAACACTGCACAGCACTCCATAATTATGTACAATTCTTATGTTTGTATGTATGAGTTTAAAAATTTAAATTTAGTAGTGAGTTCTACTGTAGTATTTTTATTTATTTATTTATTTATTTATTTATTTATTTATTTATTTATTTATTTATTTTGCGGTACTGGGGATTGAACTCAGGGACGTTCTACCTCCAAGCTATACCCCCAGCCCTATTTTTTTTATTCTTTATTTTGAAACCGAGTCTCACTAAGTTGCGGAGTGCCTCACTAGGTAGCTGAGGCTGGCCCCGAACCTGGATCCTCCGGTCTCAGCCTCCTGAATGCTGGGATTACAAGTGTGTGCCACCACACCCGGCTCTGTAGTATTTTTTAAAACCCTAGAAAATATAGGTTTCAATAGCTCTTTTGAAAGAAAGCTTTCTAAAGTATATTATCTTTTTTGTCATCTCAAAACATAGAAGAGATATCTGCATTAGCTAAATGTCTGTGTTAAGTACAATCAGTTGTTATAAACACGGACTTAGACAATCAGTGATTGATGAAGAAGATGATTTCTCCCTCGTGTAATAGCCAAGGGTGGGTGCTTCAGGTGGGTAGCAACTCTTTTCCACGTGGTGATTCAAGGGCTCAGGTTTCTACCAGCTGTGACTCTTCTGTTCCCTAGGACCTTGTCACTGGGTGAAAGGTCAAGTCTTGGTCATTCAGATTTCAGCCCGTGGAAAGAGGAAAAGCATGGAGGAGGCACACCTCTCTTTAAGTCTCCAGTCCTGAAGAGGTGGGCACATGTCACACCTACTCACATTTCATTGCTGAGCACTTAATCATGTGATTACACCAGTCTACAAGGGAGAAGAGCAAATGGACCCTAATTGTGTGTCCAGGAATAGATTAGATGAAGTTTGTAGGATGGTTATTTATATCTTCCATTGTCTACATTTCTGGTTACCAAGTCCATATGCATATCTTTCTTCTCACAGTCATTCTCTCTCCAAGCAAGACTCAAATGACACAGTCACACCTTCCCCAAGAGAGACAACTCAAAGTTCCATCCAGTTACTAAATCCATCTCAAAATCCATGGTCCCTGAAGGAGTAGCATCATTGTAGGTAATTGTGGACATATTATTTAGTTCCTATAGATTAAAACATAGACTCAAGTGGAGATTATAGTGTTAAGAAAGCAGGTGGGATGGTTTACATCTTTTCCCTCTGTGTCTACCTATAGGCCATTCTTAAACACCCAGGAAAATAGAACTGACCTTGGTTAGAATGCATGAGTTAATTTGTGGCCACTTAGATATGCTGCTACAGGCTCTTGGTAAATTTTGCATGTATACCTGGAAAATAAATTAAAATGGCAAATTGTTAAATATTTCAATTTAGTTATCGAGAAAACAACATTTTTTGCCTTAAAAAATCCCTGCATCTTTATCATCCCAAAGTAGATATCTAGTCATTGATATATTTAACTATCTTCTTTGGAAAGCTGTTCAATATCTGCAAATGATATGTTAGCTGCCAAATGAGTATGTAGGCTTTACACCTAGACCTAGAAGGGAAATTGAATGTATCTATCTCTTTTTGATAATATTTCAACTGACAAATGCATGCATGCTCAGAACAAGTCTTGATCTCTTAAAAGTATGTCACTTAATGTTATATTCAATGGTCTATTTTTTTTTCAGTACTGGAGATTGAACCCAGAGGCATTCTACCTCCAAGCTACAGCCCTAGCCCAATTTTTTATCCTTTATTTTGAAACAGGGTCTCACTAAACTGTGGAGGGCCTTGTTAAGTAGCTGAGGCTTGCCTCGAACCTGAAATCCTCCTGTCTCATCTTCCCAAGTACTGGAATTACAAGAAGCCACCACATCCAGCTTCACTGGTCTACTTTTAGTATTATGCTTATTAAAAGTTTATCTACGAAACTCAAGAAAAAGCCAGGCATACCTGTAATCTCAGTATTTGGGAGGCTGAGACAGGAGAATCACAGGTTCATGACCAGCCTCTCAGCAACTATTGAGACCCTGTTTCGACAAAAATAAGAAAAGAGGGGTGGCTGGTGTTGTAGTTCAGGGGTAGAATTCCTCTGTGTTCAATCAGTAAAGCGCACACACACACACACACACACACACACACACACACACACACACACACGATAAAAGATACCAAAGCAAATAAAGTTAGCAGGGCTGGCTGTACCCAAACATATTTGGGCTTTTGTAGTGCCTTTCTTCAAAGCAGATCACAAGTATTTCATGTGTTCTTATGTTTATGATATTTCTGCTATTATACAGAAGCAGATGACATCTCTGCTTTACACTGTGGCACTGAAGAGTGACTTTTCCATGGTGACAGAGATAAACACAACTCTAAGAGCAGCAAGTGTGCTATCAATCATGACAGGTAGATTCATTCACTACCATTCTGTATTAGGTGTTCTGTATTGTGTACTGAGTTTCTGCAATGCCCATCAGGGGTCTCTAAAGATTGTGATTCACATGACTTCTGCAGGGCACATCTGACATCAGATTCAATTAACAGGATATAGGGCAAGAATGTAGCTGCTTGCCAGAAGGGCAGAATGGGGCCTCCCTCCTCAGTAAGATTTCCTGCATCACTCCACACACCAAAAGTCTAATCTCTCCCTGCCTAGGTTCAGGTGCAAGGAGATGGGACACATATATGTGGTTCATCTTGGCCTCACATCTCAAATGGGAACCTTCGTCTCTTAAAACAACACGAGGTATCAATCCCAGAGTCCCTCCAAGGAGCTTATCTTGCTGTGAGAGTTATCACACTCAGCAAGCCCAAAGCTATGATTTCCCACAAGATATTTATAGTTCATATATAGCTTCTCTCCTGCCAGATGTGATTTGTCATTTTTTTATCATGAGCAATATTGTCCAGTAGCATCACTACCATCCTGCCATTTTCAGGTTTCCAGGGAAACAGCACTCTAAAGTTAGCTCAAGGTCAAGCTTGTTCATAAAGGACAAGAGGTGCTGTTAACACTTTACCAATAGTTACTCAGTCTCTTTTACACTCTTAGCACTAGGTTTGAGACTCGGCAGATCATGTGACTGACCAACAGACACATTTTCTTTCAACCTGGGGAAAATAGAGGAGATGACATTTACCTTTATAGGTAGTGAAGATATTTCTCAATCTGGTTATCCTAAATAAAATTTGGTTATACCATATTTTGTATTTATGATTATAGGTAGAGAAAGAATTAATTCCTGGTAGTGGAGAATCTAGCTACTGGTGGGAATTGCTAGAATTACAACATTGTGATCTAGAAACAGCCTCCCATGCACAGTCTTGATTCTGTACTTACATCTAAAAGGACACAGATGAGAACAGATCTTACTAGGTATACAGAGAATGCAGGCATATCCCCAAAGAACTCCCAATTTCACTTTTTGCCATGATGATCTCTTGTAATTCTGTGTGTGTGTGTGTGTGTGTGTGTGTGTGTGTGTGTGTGTGTGTGTGTGTTGTTACTAGGGATGGAACCCAGGAGCATTCTACCTCTAAGCTACACCCCCAGTCCTATTTTATTATTTTATTTTTAAACAGGGCCTCACTATGTTCCTGATGCTGGCCCAAACTTGTGATTCTCCTGTCTCAGCCTCCCAAGTACTGGGATTATAAGTGCAGACCACCACACCAGGCTCACCTTATAACTTTTAATACTTGAACTTTTTCTCAAATAATAATAAGTACCCAGGAGTACTTCCCCAATGAGGTATATCCCAAGTTCTGTTTTATCTTATTTTAATTTTTTAAATAGGTAGATTTCTGCTAAGATGTTGAGGCTAGCTTCAAACTTGCAATCCTCCTGTTTCAGGCCGCTAAGTACTGGGATTATAGGTATGTGCCACCACACCTGGCCCAATGTGCATTTAAAAAACTCAAAATCATATATAATTTTGAGATGTAATTTACATGTGATGTAATGCACAGATTATAAGCATACTATTCAATAAAAAATGAATACACCATTGACATTATAAATATAAGACAATCTATTGTGTCAAAAACACTGTAAATTTCCCTTTTGTTAAGATATAAAGTATTTCTATCACTTGTAGTAAATTCCTTGTTTTCCTGCTTGAGCCCTACCCTGAGACAACTTTTAAGACTTCTGTTAGTATCGGTAGTTCTACCTGGGTTAAATTTCATGTAAATGGAATCATAAAGTTTGTACTTGCAATGGTTTCACAAGTGTCTCCCAAAGACCTATGTGTTAAAGGATTGTCCCTGGCCTGTGGTGCTGTTGGGAGGTGGTATAACCTTAAAGACGTGGGGCCAGTAGAAGGAAGTTAGGTGCTTGGGGCATGTCCTTGAAGTGGCTATTGCAACCCCAGCTCCCTCCTCTCTCTTTTTCACTTCGCAGGTACAATGAGGTGAGCAGCTTTTTCCACTGTGCTCCCACCAAGTGTTCTGCCTTGCCACAGCCCAAATGCATACAACTGACTGGGAACTGACACCTCTACAAGTATAAGCCAAAATAAAACTTTTCTCTTTATAAGTTGATTTCCTCAGGTATTTTTTTCTAGTGGCAAAGAATAACAGTACTCTTTATTTCTGTCTTCCTTTGCTCAGTCTAACATTTTTGTGATTCATCTATGCTATTATATGCATTGATAGTTCATCCATCATTGTATGGCTATACTACAATTTGCTTGTCTGCTACCTGATTTTGGACAGTTGTATTATTTCCAGGTTTAAACTATTATGAACATGGCTGCTAGAAACATTTTAAATAGTATAGGTGTATGTTTAACATTACAGTTTAAAAGCACATCAAGCAATTTCCGAAAGTGCTTGTGCCATTTTGCACCATGGCAATTTGTCAGGTATGTTTTTTTATTACACATTCTTGCATGTATTAGGTGTTGTCAACCTTTATTTTTAGCCATTTGAGTGTATGCAAATCTTCTAGAATAAAGAAACATGAGAATATCTTTGTAACCAAGGACATTGAAATCATTACCCATGAAATAACTGGATCATTCAAAATTAAAAGCTTCTGCTCCTTGAGATAGTTGATAAAATGCAAAAGTGGTTTGGGAGTGTGGCTCAGTGGTAGAACACTTGCCTAGCATATGTAAGGCTCTGAGTTCAATCCCCAGCTTTTTTGTGATTTTTCAGGTGGAATCATTTCTTCTGCTTCTTAAATTTGGGATTGATGTATCTATGTTTATAGCTGCACAATTCACAATAGCCAAACTATGGAAGCAGCCAAGATGTCCATCGACAGATGAATGGATTACAAAACTATGGGATATGTACACAATGGAATTTTACTCAGCCATAAAGAACAAAATCATGTTATTTGCAGGGAAATGGAAGGAACTGGAAAACATTATGTTAAGTGAGATTAGCCAGACACAAAGAGTAAAGAAGCATATGTTCTCCCTAATATGCGGATGCTAGGGAGAAGATGGGGCATAAGAGGGTCTCCAGATGAAAAAGGAGAGACCCTCGAAAGCAAAAAAGTTGATTTAACCGAAGGGGTTGGGCGCGGGGGGGAGGGGGTACACTAATGTATATCAAGGTTACTCACTAAACTGAACCTGAGAAGGAGGGAGGGTGAAGGAGCGGGGTGGGAATTTGGGGAAGGGGTCAAATGAGAATTGTGAGCACATATATTGTTATCAATTTGTACCCAACAAAGATGTATACTTACAATGTATGAATAAAAAAAAATAAAAAAATAAAATAAAATAAAAAATAATCTATCACCCTGAACTTCATCAAGATGTATGATTACAATGCACCAATACAAAAAATATGTTGTACTTCCCCAAAGAGACATCTTAATCCTCTTAACAATTTGGTAAACTCCTTTATACCTGTTGCAAGTATAATTTTCATGGGCCCTAAAGTCATAGATACCAAACAGGTAACATTTTGTTTTCCCCTACATAAAGAACTTATTCCCTAATAGAGAACTTATTCTGTATTATATACTCTATTTCCTCCAATGCTATGAAACTGCATCCAATAATTTCCAGGTGAACTTAACCTTTGTCATTCTTTTTCAGTCATTTCAAATTTAAAATCATGTCAGTTTTGGATTTCACCTTTCTCTCCTCTTTCCTAAGGAGTGGAGTGGAGGTAGGGTGTAGTCAGGGAGGGAGAGTATCTGTTCTTTGGTATTCATGGTATTTTTCAGTCTTTCAAAGATCACCTCCTGAGATCTCTGAGATTGTAAAAGCCTCACTCTTGCATTGGGTTTAGAATTCAAGCCCCTTTCAGGTAAGTTTTGAGCCTTGCCATGGAAGTAGGGAAAATTTGTCTACTTCTTACTTGTGAGCTTTAGTAGGATCAGAGCTGTCCTCAGAGCCTTCTTGTCCCTTGATGTCACACTGAGCTATGTCTAATGTCATTATTATTATTATTATTTTACTTTTATTTAGAGAGACCTGTAATACCATTTCTGCCCTGATGTTGGGGTACCAAGTTGATGTGGTAGATCTAGAATACCACACTTTTCTCTAACCCTTTTTCTCCCCAACCTACCCTTCTAGGGAGGGGATCGAGTTCCAGTCCTTCTTACACATGCATTTAACTCTTTTGCTTCAAAGAATTTTCCATGAATTCTTAGCATCCTTCAAAAGACTCTACCTATTGGGTACTAGAGTTTGTATGAAGAGAAGGGTGTTCCTTCTTTCTGCAAAGACTCTTCTGAAGTCTTTGCTGTACTAGAATATTGCATTTGAAGCTAAAAACAACAAAAAAGTGCCTCCTTTTATTCTGTTTTGTAGTAATGTTTCTTTTCTTGATTTAGAAAATACCTCAGGATAAATAGGATGAGGAAAGAGTGTAAGACAACAAGAAAATCACCACTACCAAAAAATCACACACACACACACACACACACACACACACACACACACACTCACACACACATGAATTTACCTTTTTGTCTCTTGACATATGAAGACAGTCTTCCTTCTCTCCCCAATCAATCTTATTCCAGTATTTTTTTTATTTTGTCACATTCATTGAGCTCTTCTCTTCCATTGCCATGACTACCTCCTTCTACTCGAATACCCAGCACTTCACAACAGCCTGCCAGCAAGGCTGAAGTCTTCCTCCCTGCATCCTACACACTGATTCTAGATGAATCTTTCCAACAAATAGCACAAAAGCCTTCTGTGTCACCATATTGTCTCTGAGATAAAGTTACATTGACATGTACCCTAATCTGACTCCAAACTATTTTATAAAATTGGTCTCCCATTTCTTCCTTTTGTGAAATCCCTAGTTTATTTGGGATGAAGCAAACGCTGAGGGTTTACTATGTTCCAGGAATCGTGCCAGGAACTGGGGAGTGAATGAAAGATCTCAGTCACTGTGACTCAAAGGTTCTTGATAGCAAGCACTGGAACCAAGGAGGAGCTCAGGAAATGCTGGATGTGCTAATTACTTTGCCAGGTTTCATGCCTGTATGTATTTTTCTAATTTAACCAGAGCTGGAGGAGAGGTCAGGAAATAGTCCCCAGGAAGGTGAAGAGGAGGTTAAAGCAGAGAGGATAAGCACGGTGTTTCAGACCTGGTCCTCAGCATCAGTAAGCAATGGAGGTAATCAATATAATATTCTATGGTACATGGAAGACCATTTTTCTTTTTTTTTTTTTTTTTTTTGTTCAATGACCTAGTTAGCCTCTACACATCCTTTCTGTGTTGGAGAATTCCATATTTTCTTGAACATGTGAAGCTAGGGCATGGGCAAGTGACTTAGGTTCTATCAATTAGACTTTAAACTGAGGGTTGTGATACCAAAATAAATGGACCACACACAGAACCCATTCTGGTGCTCCTGGAAGTGGTGGTGGAAATTATATGACCTTTGAGGAACAATAATGGCTGTTAGAGTTTTGGTTTGCAGTGACTCTCAAAAGGCTCCTCTGTTCAAAGCATAATCCTGAATGCATCAAGATTCACAGTGGGAAGGACTGGAGGAGGTGGGTCTTTGGGGGACAGTATAAGCCCCTGGCCTCCTCTCATGCTCTGCATCTGATGGCCATGAGTGTGAGTGGCTTTTCTTCATCATACATCCTTCTCTGTGGTCTTTGCCTTAGAGCTGGCCAACTATGGACTGAATCCTTGGCCAACTCTGAAACTGTGAACCACAATAAACCCTTCTACCTCTAAGTTGTGCTTGTCAGGTATTTTGGTCACACTGGCCAAAAGCTAACTAAAACAATGGCAGTGTCATGGCCACCAGTGCCATGTCCCATCAGTGGGATAGCAGTGCAAGCCATGTTTGTGGGTCCAGACGGAGGAGTAGTGGAGTTTCCATTGAGCCAGTTCTGTGGCTTGATTTGAGATTATATTATTTAGATTTTGCTGCATAGCAAACCATCCCAAAACTGAGTGGCAATTAACAAAGATTTTCTTCTTGACCAAAATTTGGACAGGCTTCTTTTTGACCAGGCCTCAGCTGATGAAACTGCAGATTCTCAGTGCAAGTGATCTTGTCCACCCTCATCCTCCTCAATGCAGATGTGCGCACACACACACACACACACACACACACACACACACACACACACTAAAAGGCTTGAATAATACCAACAGACTTTCCAGCAGCTCAAAGCCACATTTCTATAAGTAGAATGACTCTAGCCCCCAGAAACTATCTGCCTGACAAGGCTCCATCTTAAACTTTATAATAGACAGATGGGTACCTGAACTCCCCATCTTGGAACAGTTACTTTAGGAAGCTTGAAATTATAACTCTTCTTTCCCATTTTGAAATGTAGCTCTTCTGTTACCCAGAACTACCATCTCAAAGATTTGAGAGCCAAACGTTAAGGAAGTAACTGCTGTTCTCCTTCCCAGCTCATCGGGCACTTTGCTTTAACTTACACTACTATGTCCTATCGTAAATATGCAAGAAGTTTGCTCCTCCTCCTTCAGGTAGGCATCAATTAACAAACTGGGTCTCTGTTCAGGCCTGTGCTCCCCCCTCCCTGCCCCTTCCTCATTGTCCTTTTGAAATGCCCAGTCACACAAATCCAAGTTGAGTTGAGTGTTTGTTGGACCCTCTTCCCCTTTACAATGGTTATTACTGGGTAAAGTCTACCTTTTAGATTTATTTTTGACACATGCAAACTCAGAACTCAGTAGCCTGTTTATTTCACAATACTGTGGAAATAGCACTTTGAACTGGGATTAACTAAGGAGCTGTGGGTGTGCTCATGTGATTGCAATCAGCAGCTGGGGAAAACTAGTTGTCTTTGTCAACCAGCATGCTTGCCTGGGCTTCTTCACATGGCGCCTCAACAGGGTTCTAAGAAGGAGCATCCTCATGAAGCCTGTTTTCAGAACAGATGTAACTTTCTCTTCTGCTACATTCTCTTGGCAAAATCAAGTCATAAGTCCAGCCCCAAATCAAAGCCCAAAACAATGCACTCTTGATGGGAGACTCTGCAAAGGCAACTTCTCAATGGGTGTGGACATAGGGAAGGAATAATGGTAGCTATTGTCAAACTATAAAAAAACAGTGGCTGTGTAGCTGCCATGCCTGATTCTTCAGAATAGGTTTTGGAACCTCTTTGTTTACCAAATCTTTCTTGCTTATGTCAGCATAAATTTTCTTTGATTTACAGTTAAATATCTTGTTGACTATGCTGAATTACACACACATTCTCTTTCGGTATTCTCTCTCTCTTTCTCTCTCTCTCTCTCTCCACACACACACACACACACACACACACACACACACACACACACACATACACACAGAGAAACTCTTTCACACAAAGTCTAGGGTAGCAATGTCCAATAGAAATATAATGCAAACCAATAAAGTGATTTAAAATTTAAAAATTATTGGTTGATCATAGTTTACAAATTAAGACAAAACAAATGAGATTAATGTTAATCATATACTTTGTTTAACCCCAAATAGTCAAAGTATTGACTTAATCTAATCAATATAAAAATAATTCATGAGAGGTGGACATGGTGACATACATCTGTAATCCCAGTACTTGGGAAGCTGAGATAGGAGGATTGCAGGTTTAAGCACAGCCTCAGTACTGCAGCAAGACTCCCAGAAACCTAGTGAGATACTATTTTAAAACAAACAAAGGGTTGGGGGTATAGCTTGGAGGTAGAATGCTCCTGATTATAATCCTTAATACAAAACGTGTGTGTGTGTGTGTGTGTGTGTGTGTGTGTGCGTGTGCATATATGTATATATATATATATATATATATATATATATATATATTTTTTTTTTTTTTTTTCCATGAGATACTTCACATTCTTTTCCTTTCCCCTAACTTTGTGAAATCTGTTTGTAACTTAAACTATTAGTATCTCTCAGTTTGGACTAGCACATTTCAGGTGCTCAAAAGCCACATTTGACTACCAGGTCTAGCATTTTTGTTTTGTCCATAATGAGTAGTTGTTAAGAATTGGAAGACTGATTCACTAGTAAAGCAAATGGTATTACTGAAGAGATGCAGAAAATTAAACTATCATATATTAACCATGAATTTTTGTGCAGGGCACTGTTAAAGTGCTTTATATCATTTCTTTATTTAGTTCCCCTCACAGCTGAACCTGAGACAAGGCTCTCAGTGGAAGTAATTTATTTGAGAGATGATATAGGAAGCCAGTTATGGTGCATTCCTGAGCCAGTTATTTCTACGAGCGACTGGTGCTCAACTTCAATTGGGAACTCTCAGGGGACTGTATAGAATAGGCTTCAAATTGTCCCCCTTAAAAACTTGTCCACTGACTCTTAGTCTCCATTGACTGAGAGTTGCCCAAAATGCTCTGTCTTGAATCATGAGATCCATTAGTTTTTGACTGCGTCTGGACATGCATCTGGAGCTACAGTGTAAAATCTTTTTAGCATGCTAGATTTCTGTGGATATTTTGTTTAAAGGTAAACTTCATACACACTGTCAATTTTTGTCTTAATAAAACTATAGATTTATTAAAAGAGAGCCACTAATCTCATTTATGAGGCTCCATTCTTGTGACTTAATCACCTCTTAAAGGCCCCACTTCTTAATGCCATCACATTGAGATTAGGTTTCCTCATATCAATTTTAGAGGGACACAGACATTCAGACTATAACGACAACATGAAATAGACATTATTATTTCTTTTCTTTAATGATCAAGTATACCTTTAATAAAGAAAAAACTGCGGCTCACAAATCTAATGTGTTTTAGCCAAAGAGAGGGATCTAATACCCTTCCATTTAGTATGAGAGCATAAAAGTCAAGTGGATGCAAAGACAGCACCATCCTAATAATAATAATAATAATAATAATAATAATAATAATAATATTGTAATTGTAATTATAATAAAAATGTTAAAAATCATATATATATATATTTTGGTCAGTAGTTACATGCAACTTTACACTCTCTATACCAGAAATACTCTATCTTCAGTAGCAAACATCAAAATTGCTCAAGCTGGGTTTTCTGCCTAACTTTCTTAGTTCTATATATTTTTGATACTGTTTAAACTGTAGAGTGAAAAGAAAAAATGGGTATAAAAAATCAAATACAGACACAAAAGTATTGTTTAACTGGACATTGGATTATGCACATTTTTTCCCTCAGAACATAATAGTGTTCTTGAAGATACACATTTTGTCTCAATATTTTTTGTTTCTTCTGTAATACCAAGTATAGTCCTAGACATATATTATTGTAAGACATATATAGAAAATTTAAAAGTAAGTACTTTTTTCAGATAGTGTCCAGTGCCTAGCCTTCTTGGACTAACAGGCATACTCTGTGAGATTGCTGTAAAAGGAAATGTGTAAAACTAAGTGGTTGCAGAGAGGAAAATGTTGAAATTCAGCTGACAAACACAGTAGCCCTAGATACCACCTCCAGGCCTGAACTATCCAAGTCAGCCTCCACGAGGTGTGTGGACCCTTCCTTGGTTGGTTTCATGTTCAGAGTAGTCAGAAGCAGTCTTCAGAGAGCAGGGCTGTGCTTCTAGGATGTCTATTCAATTTCCTACAGATCCTGGGCAATAGCTGTGGTGAAGGCTATGCATAGACAGGGGTTGACAAGACAAGGCTGTGGCCAAGCAGGGCATGGTTCTGGATCAGCAGGTCCTGCATCATGATGGCCAATGTGTCCATAACTCCAGTTACTTGGAGATCTTTGCACTCCACCCAGACTACAAATTGGACATTATTTCTAATGTAAAGAGGAAACTGAAAATCAGAAAACCTCCAATACCTATTCAAAGTGATATAATTCAAGTGATGGATCATAGGAACATAAATATGACTCAAAGTCTACAAAGGACATGTTTTGGGGGGATTTTTCTCCTTTGAAGAAATACTCAGAGATTTTTCTTTATTGCGTATTATTATTTCAGAAATGTGTAGACTGTTTTACAAAGTAGGTTTTGGTTGAATCATCTTTAACCAGTTCTCTTGAAAGGGTAGCAATATAAACCTTACAACAGGCTCTCATAGGAATGTGATATACTATTTTTAAAAAGGCATATTTGCCATCGTGCTTGACATTATTCTCAGACATTTTGAATGAGATTTCCAGTAAATTTTGTAAGCTCGCTTATTTCCATCAGTCAGGACTGAATCTTCAGTGCAGACCTCATTTTCCAGTCAATTATTAGGATAACAGATCCTCCCTAAATGGAAATGACTGAACACATCACAGACAGGACAGCTCCCATTATCTGAAAGAGCCATAAGCAGCTTTAATGTCAGAGATTTGGTTTAAAGGTTTGTCCTCCTGGAAGACTAGCTGTAGTTGTTTGCAAGGCAGAGAAAATTATAAAATGATTACGGCTTCAGAGATGTATGTTTCTAAATGATTGCTTCACCAGTCCATAAAATGCCTACTTTTAAAAAGTGGGTGAAATTTGAGTGCCTTAAGAGATCAGATCATTGAGTTATTATTTAAAGTGTCTTTATGGGTTCTGGATGCACAGCCACCAGGGTATATAACTTACCAGGAATATTGACAGGAAGTCTTCAACATAAAGAAGGAAAGGCAAGTTTAAAAATGAAAAGAAAACCTGAAGAATGAAGTAGAAAATAAACCTAACCTAGTGATATAGTTGAAAGCGCTCAGCCCAAACCGTTAACCATATTTTCCTCTACAGAGGGTTGGGGAATTGGGGATAGTCAGGGATGAGGGAGGTAGGATTAAAGGAGCTTTTTATTTTTCTGTATGCACTTCTGTGTTTATTTGACTTTTTAAGTATTCAAATGTAGATAATGTGTAATTTATGCAACTAAAATAACATTAAAAGAAAATGCATCACTAAGCTTATTTTTCATAACATGTAGTAAGTATTCACTGGACATTCACTGAAGGAAAGAGGGAAATTCTCAGAATTCCTGATGTTGTCAACAGGTTCATTTTGCACTCAGGGACATATTCCAGATTCTTGATGTTTCCTTTAAAAATGTAAATTTTACTCTTAAATATGATTTTATGCCTGTCAGACTCATTCTACGCAGGGAAAGCATTGGTGCCTTGTGCTAATGGGCACTCACCAGAATCATTTTAGAAAGCACAATTATGAAAAGCTACATCAAATTAAGAAGGAAGCTGGGTGTGGTGGCACACTCTTGTAATCCCAGCATTTGGGAGGCTGAGACTGGAGGATCCGGGTTCGCGGCCAGCCTTATCTACCTAGTGAGGCACTCCACAACTTAGACCCTGTTTCAAAATAAAGAATAAAAAATAGGGTTGGGGGTATAACTTGGAGGTAGAATGCCCCTGAGTTCAATCCCCAGTACTGCAAAAAAAAAAAAAAAAAAAAAAAAAAAAAAAAAAAAAAAAATCAAGACGGAATCTTTGATGAAAAAGGGGAAGCTAAGTTTATAGTATTTTATTACATTTATTGGCATCTTCTGTGTTAAAAATAATTTTAAAATATTTGCTCATCTTATAAAAGCCACTGCACTCTTTTGGAGTTATATTTGGGTCTTGCTTGGCCTGTTTCATTGGAGTTACCTCTCTTCCCCACTTTTGGCTGAAGGAGTAGGGTTGGTCACCATATTTTGACCAGCTGACTTCACTCCTCTGGTTCCAGCTGACTGAGCTAAACAAGGAGGATTGATTCAAGCTGAGCCAAACAGTTTGTTTATTGTGGGCTTTATCTAAGAAAGATAAAGACCCAGCCAAATGATGATGGTCTCTAGAACTATGGGCTGAGAGAGGAACAGTCTTGAGCATGGTGGGGCAAGCAGAGGGACTCAGGGGAATGACGCAGTATCCCAGAAGTAAATGTCAATACAAGAAGGGGAAAAGCAGTATTGTTTTGTTTGATTGCTTCCAGATTTGAATTTAATGTGGGATCCAACTCTACTTCCTGCCTTTGGTTATATGGAATAGTCCCCAATACTTAGTTTACTCAAGATAGAGTTTTGATTTTTTGGAAATAAATGAGAGGATATAGAGGAAATTAAAAATTCTTCTAAATTCATTGCCACACACAAATTTCCTATCTGTGTTTTCCCTATAGATGTGTCATTATCACACTCCATGTAAAATTTCCTATTTTCCTTTTAACAAAATCATGAGCATTTCCCCATTTAGATAATTCCAACCCCGCTTAAATACAACTCTCAGTTTATCAGGGTCTACGCCTGTGAGGCTAAATGTAAAAAAATACCCTCTTCTGACAGAGTTCATTTCAATTCATTGCTATTAGCCACAGTTGGATGTTTAATGACAGCCGTCACCATACTGCATTAACCAGAGACTATTTTCTTTACAGATCCTCCTTTGTCAGTACCTCCCTCCTGCTATCTCACTCTTTTCTGAGACCTTGTTTTCTATTTAACTGGCATAATAAAAGCCATCAAAAGATACCTTCATCTTCCTTCTGTCACTACAACGACCCAGCTGTGTACTCTGTGCCCCTTTCTCTGATCTTCTTATTGGAGTGAACTCTCCACAGTCTTGGCTGAAGTCAGCCCTATGGACTCCAGTTTCCATCCCCTCTGTGTCTGAGGACATCACATCAGCAGTAGGACTCTCTCTTCTGTAAAGTTCAGTTTTCTCTGTTGCTTAGACATTTTTATGAGCTTATAAATGCTATCATTTTTCTTATCTTAAGAATAATGAAGTTTCCCAGTCTTCTTATCCCACTTCAGCTACTGGATCATTCCTCTGCTCCTGTGAAAAGCCACTCTTCTCAGTAGTTGCTTCTATTTGATATCTGTAATTTGCTTATCTCCTGTTTGTGAATCAGGCATTCAGTCTCATGGCTGTTACAAAAAAAGCACTTGTCAAATTGCTATTGACTTCCTAGGGACTAATATCAGTGATGGATCTTAGTTTTCATCTTACTTGACCTGTTGGCAGTATTTGAAGAGATGATAACTCTTCCCTTAAATACTTTCTTTACTTTAGGACACTATACTCTTGGCTCTATTCCTACTTTGCTGGCTCCTCTTTTTTCACTCCTTTGCTGGTCCCTTTATAAATTCCTGACCTCTAGCCATTTTCATGTCCCAGGCTATGTCCTGGGTCTCTTCATTTCTACACTTACTTTCTAGGTGACCACTGCTAGTACAATGGTCTTAAGTACTATCTATATACTAAGAAATCTCAAATTCAGTCCTCTTCTAAACTCCAAATTCTCTTCCCCAACCTCCTCCTCAAAATTCCACATTGGATATCTAATAGGCATCACAAATCCCTAAATACCCAATGACCCCAGAATTCAAACCTTAGAGTTCCCCCTCTACCAGACAATGTTATTGTCTGTGTCACAAAGCACACAAATCAGCTACTTCAAGTATATAAGTCAATGGTTTTGAGTATATTTGCAGAGTTGTACAACCATTACCATAATCAAATTTATAAAATTTTCATCATTCCCTCAAAACTCTCCATTGCACCCTCAGGCCTAAGCAACCATAGTCCACTTTGTACCTCTTCTGGACACTTAATGTAAATGTAATCCTACAATATGTGGTCTTTTGTGATGACTCATTTCAATTAGCGTGATTTCAAGGTTTATCCACACTGTAGTATGTATCAGTACTTTGTTCCTTTTAATTTCTAATAATATTCCATCAAATGTATATACCATGCTTTATATCTTCATAGGTTAGTGGTCATTTGGATACATAAGTAAAGAGAAATTTATTTCCACCTTTTGGCTATTATGAACCCTCTTGCTATAACCACTAGTAGAACTACTGGATCATGAAGGTAATTCTATTTTATTTTTAGGAATTACCAGACTATTTTACAAAGTGGTTTGGAACTCTTTCCTATTGGTCCTTTGGTGATGTCATCCTATCCATAGTATTAAAAATCATCTCTGCTGAAGTCTCACACACACTTATATCTGCAGTCAAGAGCTTGCACCTGAACTCCAGATGTGTGAGATCCATTTTTTGCCCATTAACATGTCCATCAGTGAACTTCTGATTTTCCCATTCCTCACACCCCTAACTTCATGCCTGATTTTCCCCTTGTTTTCTCAATTAAGTTTGATTCTATTCTTCCTTCTCGTAGCTAGGGAAAAGAAATTCTCAGACTTGTTCTTGACACCTCTCTCTCCATCCTAGTCCAAATCGAGTCTGTCAAGAAATCCTGTGGGCTCTACTTTCACTATACACTTCCTACTCCTCTGTAGTAGTGCTTCTGCTACCACCAGGGTCCAAACCACTGTCACTTTATGGCATTGTTGGTCTTCTTGCTGTAGCTTTGATTACCCTCAGTCTATTCTCAATATAGTATCCTACATGAACTTTTAACAACACTCAAATGGATTTCTACTTTATTCAGAGCAAAATCTCTCAAATCTTTAGGGTAGCCTAGGAGACTCCACATGATCTAGCTCCACATGATCTATTTTCCCAGGGACAGCCTACATCTTATCATCCTCATCCTCAGGAAGTACAACACTGAGGTATATCTAACTGTCCTAAAGGTTCCAGAAAGACTGAGCCACAGATTCCCTCCACAGTAATGCAGCTTTGATGATTTCTTTGCTGCCTTGTCTTCTGAAACTCCTTACTGATTCCTCTGGGGGAATCTTTTTTTTTTTTTTTTTGCCATACTAGGGATTGAACCCAGGGGCATTCTACCTCCGAGCTGCACCCCTAGTCCTATTTTTTATTCTTTATTTTGAAACAGGGTCTCACTAAGTTGCAGAGGGCCTGACTGTGAACCCGGATCCTCCTGTCTCAGCCTCCTAAGTACTGGGATTACTAGCATGTCACCACACCTGACCTCTGGGGAAATCTTAACAAAAATCATTTATTTCTTTGTTTTATTCTGGGGGACAAACAAAAAGAAAAAAATATTTGCTTCTCTTTTCTTCTTAAAATATATTTTTCTTAGTTGTACATATTTATGGGGTTTAGAACTACATTTCAATACATGTTTACAATGTATAATGATTATATCAAGTAATTGGCATACTTACCACCTGAGACATAACATTTCTTTGTGTTGTGAACATTCAAAATCCTTTCTACTAGCTATTTTAAAATATTCAGTTAATTGTCAACCAACAGCTATCTACTGTGCCATAGAATATTAAAAGTGGTTCCTCTTTTCCAGGTTTCAGTTCTCCAACTGAACCCTGTACCTGATAAACATCCTGTATCCATCCCTCCCAAATTTCTATTTCTATTCGAGGTTATATCCTTCAAAAGGGAAATGTTGCATTAATGAATGGATTTTTAAAAACTGACTTTTGAGTGTTCCTTTACCAAGATTTGGGGATCCCTCTTTATGTGCCAAGTGGGAGGTAAGAGTTTATCTCCTTCTGAGGAGTCTACAAAACCAAGAGGAAGGAATCATAATGAACCATCTAGTTTTGTTATGCAGCATAATTATGCCAGTAGCTGACTGCTAAGGTTTGGATGTGACTTGCACCCCAAATATTTACATGTCGAAGGCTCGGTCATCAGTCTGGAGGCATGGAGAGGTGGTAAACGTCTTACAGGTGGGGTCTGGTGGGAGGTGATTAGGTCATTGGAGGTGCTATCTCTGATTAAGTTTGTTCTCTTGGAACCCCAGTTAGCTCCTGAGAGAAGGTTGGTCATTACAAAGAATAAGACTGGCCCCTTCTTGTACTCTATCTAGCCTGTTGTCTTGCTGTGTGATTTTTCTTGTATGTGTTCCCACCAAAATGCTATCTGCCATGTGGTGCAGTGAAGAGGATTCTCACCAGGGTGAAGCACATGTTGGTACCATGTTCTTGATCCTTTAAAACTGTGAGTCAAATAAATCTCTTTTCTTTCTAAGTTATTTGGCCTTAGTTATTTTGTTATAATAATGCAAAACTAATAAACTTATTAATGTAGAGATAAAGGTATTAAAAAATTCTTGTTAGTAAGCAATGGTCTCAGACAACCTATGGTATGTAGAGAGAACACAGTATATTAAATATTCGCCCTGGAATGAAGTACTAATCGAAGCAAAGTTTTGGGGGACCAATTAGCTTTTGCTAGGGGCTACTAGGAAGAGTTATACAAGATCTGTGGAACATCATATTACTATCAAAGTTTCCAAACAATTTAAATAAATAGATTTATAATTGTACATTGTACAATTTTATGTTTAACATATGGATTAAAAATCAGTGAATATTTTGAACTCCGCAAAAGAAACATCACATTTCTTTGCAGCCAGTGGGTTAAGAGAGACAAAACACACCCACAAACACTGAGTCTGTAGGTTGCCAAGTTTTAATGTCAGTTGAATTTTCAGCTTTGCCATGTCTCTGATATAGAGTTTGGGTGTTTGGTAATTGCTGAGAATGGAATATTTTTTACATGGGAGGAACTTAAGTTTTATTGGCAAGTAAGGCAGCCTTTCTCTCTATCTGATGCTCCTTCCCCTTCACATAAGATTCTTAGAAAGCCCCAACAAGCCCATCTAAGGAACTTACCTGGCCAGGGGAAGTCACTTTGTCTTCTGTCTTATCACCCATTTTTTTTCATCCAAGGCTTTAAATTAAGTGTTTTCAGATCCCAACATAGTCTGTGAACCAATAAAAAAAATCTGTGATATGAAAGAATAGTCACAAAAATTAGAAAACTGTTCATTTATATCATAACTGTTTGTGTATGTCAGTGTGTGCACTCTAAGTAGGCCAAAGGGGGACATAATTTTAGATAAGGCTGATTTGAGCAGGATGGGGACAACTCACTGAGATTCTGGATTCAATGTGCCTCTTCAAGCTGGGATTGATTCTAATTGTTTGTCTGCTTGGCTGACTTGTCTAAGCAACAAAGCTTCACATTGTGTTTGAACCAGAAACAATCAGTGGCATTATTATTCTAAAACCCAGGAGATGTTGGTAAAGAAGAACAAATTGAACTGATTTGTCCTCAATGGAAAGCTTTTGTAGAATATAAATATAAAAGCATATGAATAAATATACATATATTGAAAGGAAGTAGAGAAATGAAGAGAAAATAAATTGGAAGTGTTTTACAATGGGTGAACCAAATTAGGCATATAATTCACTAAACAATATTATTTATTTTTCACCCACTGAAATACTTTCAAACAAATTTTAAATTTGATAGAACTTTGAAGAGACTAGTTATTTATTCATTCAAATACTGCCAGTCATGGTGGCACAAGTAATCCCAGTAGTTGGGAGGCTGAGACAAGAGAATCACAGGCTTGAAGCCAGACTCAGCAACTTAGTGAACTCATGTTCAAAATAAAAAATAAAATAAAGCAAAGAGGATAGCTCAGAGAGAGCATATTCCTGGTTCAATCTCCAGCATCCGCCCAAATTATTGAGTATCTAAAAATGTATATACCTTGAATTATAGATATTAAAGATATGATGATAAACTAGGCAGATGAAACTTCATGTAGCTTATATTTTAATGAAAAAAGACAGAGAATGAACAAATGAATTTAAATCTATAGTATGTCAGAAGATTTGTGTAAGAAGAAGAAACTTGAGTAGATCAGGATTGCAAGCGTGCTAGAAGGGGACAATTTTAAAAAGAATTTCCAGAGATGGTGTCACTGAGAATGTCACATTTGACAAGAGCCTGAGGTGTTGAAGTTGCCCTGTGTATCTCCAAGGAAAAGCATTCTAGACAGAAGGAACAACAAAGGGAAGGATTATAGATATGATGGGCCCGAGGGTGTGGAACCAGCCAATTTGATGCATGTAGGAGATGAAGTCAGAGATATAGAGCAGACCCAGAGTGGAGTATTCCTTTTTCCAAAAGGTGAAGGGTGGAAGATTATATCAGAAGTAGTGAAGGATTAGAAACCAACTTTGAAGTTAGATGTGGCCCCAAGACCTCCATCAATGATTGAAGTGGTATATTGAGGATGAGGTCCAAACCAGTTGTTCAGCAGAAGTAAGTTGCATAAGTAGCTCTATCTCCTGTGGCATTGCACTCTGCTCTCATGAGAGAATTCCTTCAGGTCAGGTGACTGAAGAGGAAAACATTAGATTGGAAATGGATGGAACTAGAGGGTATTATGCTAAGGGAGATCAGTTAGTAACAAAAAATGAAGGGTCATATATTTTCCCTCATATGTGGAAGCTAAGAAGAAATTGGGACACAACAATGACTCTAGACAAAGGAGGAGAAACCCTAGTGGAGTGATGGAGGGGGTCCAAAGGAGGGAGAGGAATATTTTATGAAGGAAACACTTTAATCAACATGCTGTACATATGCAAAATTATCAATGCCAATCTCATTTCATGCATGGGGAAGAGGAGCTGGGGGGAGGGGAGAGCTCACCAAATACTGTGTGTCTGTATGTTTCTATCACTCTTAACTTCATCATGATGTATTATTAAAATGCACCAATAAAAATGAAAAAAAAAGAAATGTTAAGCAGTTCTGCATTTATTTGCACCAACCAGAAATAGATTGCTGAGGCATTATTTCTTCCCTTAATAAAAAAGGATCGTTGAGAAAGGAAATTCTCCCAGTGGACTGAAATTCACAGAATTTATCTTATTGTCCACTTGCCTGTTAGTAAAGAGTCAGAGGTAAGTCTGTATACTGATTGATGGTCTATGGCTAGTGTTATACTCAGATTGTCAAGGACCTACAAGAGACAGAATTGTAAGATTGATCACAAAGTATTTGGAAGAGGATATCCATGGATGAATTTCTTTGAATGAATTTTCAAAATGTGACTAAATTTATCTTATGAGAATGACTAAAAATAAGTCATTGTGTATGAAATTTTTAATTAATAGGTAAACAAGATGATTCACTCTATTAATGTCAGTCTACTTCTTTCCCAAGCTTCTTTATTACTCGATCAAAGTGGATATGGTGACAGGCATTAAAACATGGACTTTTCCCTAAAACAATTGGCATTCCTGCAATTGCAGTGGTAGCTAACACCCCTGAGTGCAATACAGCACTGTAGCCATCTGGACTCCTTCAACCAAAGAGGAGGCAAGATGCCTTAGATTTGAATTTGCCTTTCCTCCTAATTTTTCTTCTTTCAGTACAATCATCCATGGACTTGAGTATTTTATATACTATTTTGATATTTTCTCTGACCAAACTCCCTCTGACCGAGGAAATTTATTTACAGAGAAAGAAATGGGGCAAAGGATGACTGACAAATCTAAGAATACCCATGGCCCAGAAATAGCTGAGTTCTAATGGATCCTCACATATAGTACAACTAAGATATAATACCTTGTAAGTAGAAGACTCATTTTATCCAAGGATCAGTATAAAGTGTTTGTCTCTCACAGATTATTAAAATATGGACTTGGAAAAAAGATGGACTTGGAGATAGTTGGTTGAAAGGGAGAGTAGAGCTTATTCTATTGTACTTGATAATCTATCTGCAAATGATTTATCTCCTGTGTTTACTCTTCTGAACATAGTTTGAAGATAGTAGTAGTGAAGAGTGGAATGTTTCAACCTGAGATACAGGACAGAGACATTAAATCTGAAGCATAGACTGTCTCTTAGACACTAAGATTTCTTTTTTTTTTTTTTGGCACTGGGGATTGAACTCAGGGGCATTCTACCTCTGAGTTATACCCCTAGCCCTATTTTTAATTCTTTATTTTGAAACAGGGTCTCACTAAGTTGTGGAGTGCCTCGCTAAGTAGCTGAGGCTGGCCGGATCCTCCAGTCTCAGACTCCCAAATGCTGGGATTATAAGCGTGCGCCACGAGCCGGGCGTGACACTTAGATTTCTTCATGCTACTGAGTAAATGGCCAAAATGAAGTTATGGTTGCTGATTGATTAATGCTACCAAAGGTTTTACTATACATTGCAGCTAGAAAGAGGCATGGATAGAGCTAAAGTAATCTTCTGGATTTTCTCCCAGTACTGTCATGGTAGGTGGTACAGTTTAATAAGTGACTAAATCAACCTTTTATAAGCAGAGTAATCAATGGCTCAGGTACACTAGGGCTTTGAGTCACCCACTGGCTGAAGAGCCATGACTGTCTGGAGTACTGGACGAGCATGTAAGAGCTTATGGGATTCGCTATGGAGAAGGGCAGTCACGAGCTCTCTGCTTTCTCATCTGAAAGCTTCGACATTGATCAAAGTCTCCCTTTCTTATTGGTTCCTGAACTTCCTCAGATCCAAGAGACTACAGAAAGTTCTACTCATCTTCTGAGCCTGCACTGAGAATTAGCAAATGCCCTAAGAGGAAGAATCATTCTAACCATCAGGTTCATCTCTCAGCATGTTCTTCCTCTCTTGACGGATTTGGGTCCACCATGACCCATCTTGGTAGTTTTGTAACATATTCAGATTTTGTATATTTTTATTTTCCAGTGTATTAGGGTTAGTACCAGAACTCATAGAATATGTATATGGTAAATGGGGATTTATCAATCAGCTTACAGTCAAAAGCAGTGTAGTCCTAAGTGGCTGCCTGCATGTGGAGAGCCAGAGGAACAAGTAGCTGGTCAAGTGGTCCTAGAACCAGAGTCTCAGAATAGGAGCCACTGATAATGACTCCTTTCCAGTTCAAGATGGAAAGGCCTGGAAACTGGAGAAACAATTTTGAAAGTCCAGTTCGAAGTGCAGAAGGAATGAAGGCCAATATGCCAGGTGAGAAAGACATGCTTTTCTCAGAAAGAACCACACATGACCTTCACACAGCTTTTTCCTTTTTATCCAGCCAAGCACTTATCATAACAGTGCTGCCCACATTCAGGGCAGGACTTTCCCCTTTATCTGCCATTACATAAACATAAACTAATCATCCCATCAACACACCCAAAGTCATACAATTTTGGGTGTTTTATAATCCAGACAAGTTGACGCTCCAGGTTAATCATTACATCCAGTTTTCTCTGTGATACAATTGTTTTGAAATAATTTTTCTGCAATTACCAAACTCATAAAACCATATTCCTTTCCTTCCTAGCACTTGTATCTGTTTTCAGTAGTAAACTAATTTCTGTGATTATTTTCTTAACCCTTGAATCCCTTAGGTAGATGTAAGCGGATACTATACCTGTCTTTGCTCAACTGTTGGATCCATGGCATAGCACAGTTCTGGGTACAAGACAGACAATATTTGTTGAGCAGATACTTACTATGAAACAAGACTAAACACCTATTGTGCAGTACACACCAGAGTAAAAAAAATAGCACTTAGAGTCTAAAGATCTCTGATCTCATATCCTACCACTTATCATTAAACAAAACAAGAGCTGCACGGTGGTGCATGACTATAATCTCAATACTTGGAAGGCTGAGGCAGGAGGATTGTGCATTCATGGTGAGCATATGCTAACTCAGAAAGGCTCTGTTGTTTCAAAAAAAGGGGGGGCCTGGGGGTATAGTTAAAAAGTAGAATACCCTTAGGTTCAATCTCTAGTAAAAAAAAAAAAAAAAGTCCAAACAAGGCAAAATGTTTCATTCTCTGAATCAAGGTTTGTCTTTAAGTGGCTCAGAAAGGGATGAGTATTTGAAGAAATTGTTGAGCCCAGCAAATGAGCACTTAATAAAAGGGAGAAGCCCAAGGAAGTTCACATGGAAAAGTTAGTGGCATAAATCCTAAACAAATTCAGTCACTCAAAAAAGTGGGACCCTAAACAATTCAGTCACTTAGAAATTGATGTTGAAGAGATAGCTTTACATGCCTGGAGAAGATGCCACCTGGTGTCCGTGTCTCAGTATCACAAGAATAGAGTTTAAAGTGAGTCAGTATAGTGTGAAAATGGCTGTGACCTTCCTCAACAGGGAACTAAGTAAGTGCACCAGTAGTTAGGCACACAACATTTGTTTTCTATTAAGTTAGAGACCCAGAATCCAATATAGAATCATGTGCCATATAATGATATTTCAGCCAGTAATGGACCCCACTATGATGGTGGTCTCATAAAAATACAATGGAGCTGAAAAGTCCCTATCACCTAGTGACACTGTAGTTGTCACAACACTGTAGAACAACTCCTCACTCTTGTGTTTGTGGTGCTGTTGATATAAACAAACCTGTGGTCCTACCAGGCATATGAAAGTATAGCAACACAATTTTGTGTAGCGCATAATAATTGATAATAGTAAACATGACTAGGTTACCCCTATTATCGTCATTTTATTTTATTTATTTTTTTATTTTTTTGCGGTACTAGGAATTGAACTCAGGGGCATTCTACCTCCGAGCTATACCCCCAGCCCTATTTTATTTTATTCTTTATTTTGAAACCGGGTCACACTAAGTTGCGGAGTGCCTCACTAGGTAGCTGAGGCTGGCCGCGAACCCGGATCCTCCAGTCTCAGCCTCCCGAATGCTGGGATTACAAGCGTGCGCCACCACGCCCAGCTCTATTATCATCATTTTAGAGTGTACTCTTTTTCTAATTAAAAAAGAAATTCAAACCGGGCATGGTGGCGCACGCTTGTAATCCCAGTACTTGGGAGGCTGAGACCGGAGGATCTGGGTTGGTGGTCAGTCTCAGCTGCTTAGTGAGGCCCTCTGCAACTTAGTAAGACCCTGTTTCAAAATAAAGAATAAAAAATAGGACTAGAGGTATAGTTTGGAGGTAGAATGCCTCTGGGCTCTATCCCTAGTACCACACAGACACACACACACACACACAAAATTCATTGCAAAACTGCTTTGTTGTGCTGGCAACAGCCTTGTGTTCTCGTATTTACTGTATGTCTAGATTGAATGAAGAGTTCACATCAAGTGACTGACATATATCATCTGGGTTTGTGTAAGTATGTTCTATGATATTTACACAATGAAAAAACCTCACCTAACAGAATGATTCCTGTCATTAAGTAATGTGTGACAGGGCCGTTGAAATTTGTTTGCATTTGTTGTTGTTTTCATTGTTCTATTTTATAAGATGAAGAAGCTAACTTAATAATTTATATTTATATTTGCATATGGATATATGTAGTTTAGAGTATACACAGGATGGTTTATTGGTGTTTTCTTGGTTGTAAATTCTTGAAGAAACTCTTAATTACTCTGTCCTGACTTCTTAATTAGGTACTATGAAGCCCCAAAATAACTACTAGCTATACTATTAAGCAAGTAATTGGCTCACAAACTCCACCTCTACTTAAAGTGACAAATTATAAGAGGTAAATAAAAGTTAGAAAAGAAAGCAGCTCACTAGCTTTTCTTTTCTTTCTTTCTTTTTTTTTTTTTTTTTTGCAGTACTGGGGATTGAACTCAGGGGCATTCTACCTCTGAGCTACACCCCCAGCCCTATTTCTTATTCTTAATTTTGAAACTGGGTCTCACTAAGTTTCAGAAGGCCTCACTAGGTAGCTGAGGCTGGCTGCGAACCGGGATCCTCCAGTCTCAGCCTCCCAAATGCTGGGATTACAAGTGTGCGCCACCACACCCTGCTCGCTCACTAGTTTTTCACATTAAAAGTCATTTAGGCTGGGCATGGTGACGCATACCTGTAATCCCAGTACTTGTGAGGCTGAGACAGGAAGATTGCAGGTTTGAGGCCATCAGTGCATGGTAATTTAGCAAGACCCTGTTTCAAAGTAAAACATAAAATAAGGCTAACAGTGTACCTCAAAGGTAGAACAACCTTGGTTTTAATCTTTGGTAATACAAACACACACACACACACACACACACATTTTAGACTCTACTTCCTGCATGAAGTTGAGTAGAGCAATTATTTAGAAATAGAAGGGTCTCTATCTTAGATGATCCAAATTAAACATTATTTTCACGATCAATTTTAACTTGCAATTGCCTCACTTAAGAAGAAATTTTATACAGTGCTAGCAGGTGACCTTGCATTCAGCTACTGGTAACAAAGACCAGCTGGCTAAAGAAATAATAGAAGGCTAAAAGAATACTGTTCTGGGTGCCTATGAAAGCTCCATGGTTATTAGGGACTCAGACTTTTATCTTTCTTTAGAGCTTGGCTTTATATCTTCAGGAACACATAATGTCTCCTAGAACTCCAGTGATCTGAATATATTTTGTGCAGGAAGAAGGAAGGAATAAATGACAAAAGTACATTTCCCCCTCTCCGATCAGCATTCTTTAAAGTGTATTCTAGAAAGCCATCAGTGAGTTCTTACATCTTATTAACCTTCTGTCATTTGAAAGGAGAGTGGGAAAATATAGTTATTGAGTGAGGGACAGTTACCTGAACTAAAATTGAAATTCTGTTTATAAGAAAGAAAGACCAAAACAGATAATGAGTTCTGTCACAGATATACAAAGTAACCTCAAATATTTCAGTGTGATAAGCTATTTTCTGATTACTTATAAGTGTCATCCTGTCCACAACATCTGGAGCAGAAAGACAAATATGACATTGGGCATGCTCTCCAGCAGCTCAGTGGAGAAGACAGACTGTAAACCGCTCATGTCAATTTATGTAAGAATAATGAGACGTTTGTTGAGTTGTGGGAGAGCAGAGATGAACTCAATTTTAGCCAGTAGTCTCGGCTTTCTGGAGGAGATATTTCCAAAATCTAATCTTGAGAGATGAGTAAGAACTGGAGGACATTCCAAGCTAGGGGAAATCACAAAGAAATTGAACAATGAGCAACACACCATTGTTGAAAAGAAAATGTGCCGGGCGTGGTGGTGCACGCTTGTAATCCCAGCATTCGGGAGGCTGAGACCGGAGGATCCGGGTTCGCGGCCAGCCTCAGCTACCTAGGGAGGCACTCCGCAACTTAGTGAGACTCGGTTTCAAAATAAAGAATAAAAATATAGGGCTGGGGGTGTAGCTCGGAGGTAGAATGCCCCTGAGTTCAATCCCCAGTACCGCAAAAAAAAAAAAAAAAAAAAAGAAAATGTAAGCACTTTGGGATTATTAGAAGGGAAAATCAAGAAAGAAATGGAGAAATAAATAAGAAGCCAGCTTACAGAAGGACTCTGGCATGTTCCCCGAGTGACAACCATATGGAAAGTGTTGGAAGGGGCTTAAATACAGACATTTCATACTTAAAGTGAATTTTAGGTATGTGTTTTCTGACTCATATGTGAAGGAGTCTTCAAAGGAGGACAAAACTGAAATTAAGAGAGCCATTAGGAGATATGTCAGTAGTCAGGGAAGAAGAATGGAAGCTGATTAGACCGTAGTAGTAGTGATGAGAAGGATTATAGAACAATGTAGGAGGAATAATTAGTTGGTGAATGAGAAGATGTGGGTGGAAGGAGAGAAAAGAATTTAGAATGACTGAAAGATTTCTGCTTTAGGAAACTAGGTGGATGATGGCACCACTAAGTGAAATTGTAAATGTGGGAGTGGGAGGAGAGGTGGGAATGGGGATGGCAGAGTGGGAAAAAGATGAAATTGATTGAACATTGATTTTGAAGCACTTATAATACCAGTTGGAAATGTTCAGTAGGAAATTATATATAAAAATATAAAGGCTTTTGATCAAGGTGAGTATTGTCACAGTTCTTCAGAGAGATAGAACCAATAGGGTGTGTGTGTGTGTGTGTGTGTGTGTGTGTGTATGTGTGTGTGTGTGTATGATCCCTATATAGCAAGTGATTTATATGTAAAATTATTATGTTGGCTTGAGTCGATTTCCATAATATATGTATATTATGTATATATGCACATATATGTGTAATATATAATGGGTATATATAATGAGTACATATACTGGTATATAATGTTGTATATAATAGATATATTTATAATGTATATGTGGATATATTATATATAGTACTATTCCTATAAAATAACAATAATGCATAAATGTATGCAGCATATGCATGC
Source organism: Graphiurus murinus (assembly GCA_004027655.1). Classification (NCBI taxonomy): domain Eukaryota; kingdom Metazoa; phylum Chordata; class Mammalia; order Rodentia; family Gliridae; genus Graphiurus; species Graphiurus murinus. Next base: position 78,937 of record PVLC010002536.1, read on the forward strand.
ATGTGTGCTCATGTACACACACACGCACACACACACACACACACACATATAAAATGGAAATTGGCTCAAGCCAACATAATAAATCTCATTATGGAAGTTGGCCTTAGCAACTATAGCGGCTAAGGAGTCCCACAAGCTACCATTTGCAAGCTAATGAAACAGGAAAGCTGATGGTGTAATTTGTGTTGATTCTAAAGGTCTGAGAACTAAGGGAACCTGTGGTTAAGTCCTGGTCTGAGTCCGACAGCCTGAGAAAGGGAGTGAAGGATGGCCATGGTGTAGAGTCCATCTGCGTGCCAAGGCCTATGAACCAGGAGCACTTATATCCAAGAGCAGGAGAAGATGGATGTCCCAGATCAGAGAGTGAATTTACCTTGCATGTGCCTTTTTGTTCAGTTCAAGTTCTATGCATATTGGATGAATGGAAAACTGTAATCTCTCTAGCAACACCCTCACAGACATATTCATAAATAATGTTTAATAGCTAGCTATCTGAGTATTCTTTCATTCAGTTAAGTTGTGATATAAAATCACAAGTTCACATTTGTCAATTTGGCACCTAAGCTCATCTCCTTAAACCATACTTAATACCCAAATAAAGACAAAAATAATGTCATAAGGCAATGTGGTATTGACCCAAACTATATACATAGGCCAATGGAACAACATAACCCAGAAATAGCATCATATAGATATAGTCACATGACATAACTATAGTGCCACAGTGTATTACAGTTGGAAAAATATCGTGTCTTCAGTAAATGTGTCTTAGTCTACTTTCTGGTGCTAGAATGAAGTACCACAGACTGGGTGATTTATAAAGAAAAGACGTTTAAGTGACTCATGGTTCTAGAGGCTGGGAAGACCAAGATCAAGCAGTGGCATCTGCTGAGGACCTTTTTGCCTTCATACCATCATGGAAGGCATCATAAGGTGAGACAGAGCAAGAGTAAGGGGGACAGAGAGAGAATGAGAGAGAGCCAGAATTGCTTTTATAACAAGCCCACTTTCAATATGACTAACCCACTCCAACATAAGGACATTAATCTATTCACGAGGGTTCTACCCTCAGACTCTAATCATTTCCTAAAGGCCCTCTCTCTTATTATTGTCACAATGGCAGTTAAATTTGAACAAGTTTTGGAGGGGACAAGAATCCAAACCATAGAAAAGTAATTCTGGGTAATTGGGTAACCATATTGGGAAAAAAAATCTTGACTACCACGGTACATGATATACTGCAATCAGGTCCAGGTAGATTATATCTAAGTGTAAAAGGTAAAATAATAAAGCCTTTAGAAGATATTATGTGAGAATATTTCATAAAATTGTGGTAGACCATGTTCTTTAAGAAATTATTTAAAAACACTGTCGTTAAGGGGAAACACTGATACTGAACTATTTTAAAAATAAGACTTCATTAAGAACTGGAAACATTAAGTCAAAGAGTAGAGAGAAAGGGATAATTACAATATATTTGTCTGATAAAGACTACTAGAAATATAAAAGAAGACAGAATCCTAATGGAAATATGACAAATGACATTAAACAAACACTTCAGATTTTAATGGGGAATATGCATGGGAAAAGGTACCTGGGTCATCAGGAAAATGAAAATAAAAAATAAACTGAGATACCAACAGATATGAGAATGGCTATGATTAAAAACCTGGTATTATTGAGTGTTGGAAAATATGTAGATCAACAAGAATGTCCAATTTTTATTAGTAGAAGTTTAAATTGGTATATCCACTTTAGAAAAATGCTTGGCAATGTCTACTTTATAGGTAAACATATAATCCTATGAACTGATAGTATTCTTTCTACACACAAAACTAACAACCATGCATGTGTCAAAGAGAATAGAATAAGAATGATCAGAACATCACAATAGCCTCACACTGGAAACAACTAACATGTCCACTAGCAATACAACTGATAGATAATTTTATATAATGGCGACCCACAAAGCAATGAGAACTTATAAGATATTGCCATGTGCCACACTGTGGGGTAAATCTCATGTATATTACTTTGTGCTGACAAAGAAAGATCCAAAAAAGCACAGAGTGTAATTCCATTTATATAAATTTCCCCAAAGTAACAAAGTTAATATGTAGTTATGAGAGTACAGTGATAGGTGAGACACTGGTCCTGTTCTGATTTCTGAGCTGAGGCTATAACAAGGTGATGTATCCACTTGGTTAAAATTCATCAAACTGTACATTCATGATCTGTGTGCTTTCTGTCTGTGAGTTATACATCAATAAAACATTTATTTAGAAGATAAATATAGTCTCAAGAGGCGATGTTTGTACTAGACTTTGTGCTTAATCATATTTATATTAGTTTCAGGCTAAAATTTGAAAATTGTTAAAACTGAGGATTTTTTCCTTGTCCAATTTTTTCCATTCAGTATTCAATGGTTTTTACCATTGTCTTAGGAGAAGAATGTATTCAGCCTAAAAAAGAAGACAATCCATTATTTGAAACTCACAGCAGTGATAAAATCTTGAAAGCCTAAATTTTCCATGAAAAGCCTAGCTCTTGAGCTAGAAAAGTGTTTGTGAATCTGCATGAAGAGGATGTTTAGCATAAATTATCAAACCCCCAAAATGAACACATTTAATTTCTCCCTAAATAATACAGTGGGATGAGAATAGATTTAAAGCCAGTTTTCCTCTGACACTCAGATCAGAGGTATTTATTTATTTAATATAATTGGTCCTCTGTATCTGTGAATCCTGAATCCATGGATTCAACCAACTGTGGGTTGAAAATGTTAAAAAGAAATTGCCTCTGTACTGAATATGTAGAGGCTTTTTGTCATTATTCCCAAAACAATAATAACTATTTGCATTGTATTTGGTATTACAAATAATCTAGAGATGATTTAAAGTATACAGAGTGGGTATGAGGAGCAGTGAAGACAAAGTTGTCAAGGTGTTTCTATCTTGAGCAACTTAATAAGATAGTTACACTACAGGAAAAGCAGGTCTCAAGTTTACTTTTGAATGTATTTGGTAGTGAGATGCCTGTAAAATAAACAAATAAAGGTGTTATATAGACTGTGGGCATACCAATTTGTCTTAAAAAAGGAATCTCTGGGCTATATATACAAAGTTGGAATTATTAGATGTGCATAGGTTTTATGCAAATATTATGCTATCTGCTCTTCTTATTTGCAGAGGATCCTGCAACCAACATTCATGGGTACTGAAGGATGACTGTATTGTCAGCAGGTGAGTAGAGCTTCCGAATTGGGACAAGAAAGCAAGAGAGCAAGCAGCTGAGGAATGTTTCTACAAAGGGGGAGAACACCATTCTCAAGTTTTAGATCTCTGTGGGCACAGGGGTGGTGGAATTATATGAATGTCTGACTTCCTAGATGAATCAAGAGCAGAGGGGTCCATACCTTGTTTTCCTGGGGGTAACCTAGGGATACTACTATTGTCTAGAGCAGCCTCGTGCAGCCCAACACTGGAGTGACTGAAGAGCAGAAGTTTAGGAAGATGTTCGGTTGAATGGGTTTAATAGTAGACTGAGAACGTTCAGCCCACACATGAAGTGTGATGTGGGAAAAGTCACAGGGGCCTTGAGCTTCCTGAAAGAAGAAGAGAGGTTTACAAAAATGCTAAGATTACAAGCCAACTCAAAGTGTTGTAGGTTACATGAGTTTATGCATGTAAAGGATTTGGAATAAGAGCCAGTTGCCTCTCATCATTGCCAATGAGTTGGCTGTCAAAAGCTATAGAGTGACAGAGGACATCATTTGTAGGGGTCAGTCAGGGTGAGGGAAATCACGATAAAACTCATCCTAAATAAAGAATAATAATAAAATTTGACTTCATACGCTATCCTTTCAAGGATGGAGAATCCGTAACCATCACTCAAGTGAAAGACACAGTTTGGATGATCCTAAAAAAAAAAAAAAAATTGAATTGATTTATTACTTATCCCAAATGGCACAGTATACCTTGATTTTGCAAGATTTGTTTTTCTACTTGTACAAACATATGGGGGCTCAGAACTAAGTTGACTTTTAGAGATGTTAAGTTGCTTCTCTGCACATTTGAAAGCTCTGAATATAAGGAATTCATATCCATTGTGCAATTAAAAATGCTCACTCTCTCTGTTGTGTGGAGAGTGGGGAATGGTAAAGTCAGGCAGCAATTGAGGAAGATCATTTAGAGAATAATGTATTAGTCCAGATGCGGCTTCATTTGGATATGTGACCATGGCCTTGTAGTGAAGAGAAGCAGATGTGACTGAAGATGACTTGGAAGGTAGAATCAGCAGTCACTATTGGGTGAGTGGGTATGAGGAGCAGTGTCAAGGTGTTTCTATCTTGAGCAACTTAATAAGATAGTTACACTGCAGGAAAAGCAGGTCTCAAGTTTACTTGTGAATATATTTGGTAGTGAGATGCCTATAAAATAAACAAATGAAGATGTTATATAGACTGTGGGCATACGAATTTGTCTTAGAAAAGGAATCTCTGGGCTATCTATACAAAGTTGGAATTATTGGCAGATTATTGGCAAAGAGGTACTAATTGAAGCTATGAAGTAAAGTTATCCTTACTAACTACTCCTAGTTCTGCATGAGAATAGAGATTGAAGTTAGAAGAGGATCTGGAATATTCTTCTGAGGAAATCCATGTAGAATTGTCAGGTGAAGATAGAGGAGGTACCAAGATAGGAGAAATAGAAGTAGTGGCTAAAGAACAGGGAAAACAAACAAACAAACAAACAATAATCAGGAAAGTCTAGTGAAACAAAAATCAGGGAACAATATATTTTAAGAATAAAAAGTAACCAAACATATTGAACATTATTGAAAGTTCAAGTAAAGGGACTGAAATTGTTTTTTAGATTTCTTGATAGGGAGATTGTGTTAGTTTTCCATTGCTGTGACAAAAACATCAGAAAATGGAATCAGAAACATCAGAAATGGAAATTGAATGGAAAAAGGTTTATTTTGGCTCCTTCTTTCAGAGATTCTAGTCCATGGTGGGCATGTGGAAGCACAGCACATCATGTTGGGAGCATGTGGCAGAGAAAGGTGTTCACCTCATGAGCACCAAGAAGCAAAAATAAAGATAGGAATGGTCAGGGCCCCAATATCTTCTTCATGGCCAACTTCCAGTGACCTAACTTCCTTCCACTAGGTACCACCTTCTAAAGGCTTCAGAGAACCAAACCTTTCTACCACATGGACCTGTGGGAGACATTTACAGATCCAAACTATAGCAGAGGCCATCTGGGTATGAGTGAAATGGTTTTGGTGGAGTGATGAAGGCAGTGCGTGAAGGAGTAAAAGGAGGCTAGAAAAATGAAGAGAAAGGTAGTTTTATTTATTTATTTTGTTTTATTTTTGCAAAAACATTATTTATTATTTTTTATTAATTGGTGCATTGTAATCATACATCTTTGTTAGGTACAAGCTGATAAAGGCATATATGCACATATTTCTCATTTAACCCCTTCCCCAGTTCCCACCCCACTCCCTTGCCCTCCCTCCTTCTCAAATTCAGATTTATTTTTAAAAGACATTTAGTTCCAAGGGGAGTAGAGACAGAAGGATGAGATTAGTGGCAAAGGAGAAGTTTTTGGGTTCTAACCACAAGTTCTTTAGAAAAAAAAAAAAACTCCATTTAGAAGGGCAGGCACATTCCTTGCCATATTCACCCCCATTCTCTTGCTAATTCCCAACAAAACACAATTATTAGCAGTGGTATGTGACTTATATATTAAGAAGGCATGGTGGGCTGCCAGGTTGTTCAGTTCAGGTTTCAGAGAGAGTCCAAGAGGAAATCAATGAAGAGTTGAAAGTCCGTGCACTCATTAAGGATAGAACACTCTTCAATGCTTTACTCTCTGTGCTCCAGCAGGGCAAGGATTTTGAAGAAGAATAAAAGTCCATTTACCAGAAAAAGTTAGATTGTTGAGACACTTAAGTAACCCCTTTAGGGTGGGAACTCTGTTTCATTCTATTTTATTTTATTGGTGCACTGCAATTGTTATCCTGGTGAGGTATATAACCCCAACCCCATGGCTGCACATGGAAAACTACTTGTGTTTGTTGAAATGAATGAATATATTTTCCATTGAGAAAAGCACACAAGCAGTCATGCTACCTCACTCCAATAAATTCCTCAGTACAGCTGCTCTACAAGGTACTACATATGAAGACCCCATTAGTCCAGGGGATAACTGTGCCTTTGGGAAACCATAATCAGAATCAACACTCCTGTTACAGCTTCCCCAACTCCAAGGGCTCTGGCACTCTTACCCCCTGCACACTCAACTCCAATCACCAAGTTTAAATAACCATGGTCAGCTTACCACTGATAGTAAAGCTGGCAACGCTTTTCAGGAACCATATCTGAGTGTGGTTTCTATGATGATCCACTGAATCTATATTGACATTATTTTGAGCCCTTGGAAACACACGTGCTTGTCTTACAATTTCTTCTCAATAACAGCTAAATAATATGGGGGTTTGCTCCAAAATTCACTGCCCTTCACTCATTTACATTGTTTATGAATGTGTGTGTGTGTATGTGTGTGTGTGTGTGTGTGTGTGTGTGTGTGTGTGTGTACCTTCCTATGGCCATGCCTCATCCTAACTTCCTTGTATTAGAAGATCAGCATGTTATCAGCAGAAGAGGTCAACTCACCACCCTTGGCTCCCTGTAGATTTCTAAGGGAATATCCCTTGACTTATTTTTGTTGTTGTTGTTGTTTGTTTGGCAGTATTGTGAATTGAATCCAGGACATCATACCACTGAGATACACCCCCAGCCCTACTTTTTTTTTTTGAAAAAGGGTCTCACTAAGTTGCTGAGGCTGGCCTTGAACCTGTGATTCTCCTATCTCAACCTTCAAAGTAATGGAATTACAGGTGTGTGCCACTGTGCCCAGTTTCTCCCTTGTACTTTATGTCAGGTTCCCTGGACTATCCCTGATGTGTGCTCACTGACCTTTAAGTGTTTATTCCTCAGCCTATCTTCAGTGGAATCCCCTCAGTCCAAGAAATGGTGGGAGATGGCAGCCTTAACCTGTGCTCAGTATTCTCTATATATGCATCAGTAAGAAATTAATCTCTCTGGACTTTTTTTTTAAAATATACTGGGGATTGAATCCAGGGACATTGTGCCTCTGAGCTACACCTTTTATTTTTTGTTTTGAAATAGGATCTCACTAGGTTGCTGAAAGTCTCACTTTGCTGCTGAGGCTGTCTCAAACCTGTGATCCTCCTTTCTCAGCCTCCCAAGTACTGGAGTTACAGGGGTGCGCTACTATGCCTAGCTTTGCTGGACATCTTGATAGGATAAATATTATCCAGGAACACTTCATTTAGAAATCATAAATATTTTTAGGCATCAGCAATATTCCAGGCCCCATATAAGACACTGATAGTGTGTTCTCTATAGATCCTGCAGGAGCTGGTAGTTTCAGTGTACCTTTATCTTTCCATCTCACCTATATCCTCTCACAATCCCAAGTGGATTTGTGGAGGCTTATAACAAGCACACACTATAAACTAATAGGGAATGAGAAATCCAGAGTCATGACCAGAGGAAATATTAATAGCTAAAAGGAGTGATGAAAAAACTTCCAGGTCATGGAGGCCTAGGTGGTCATTATTCTTGCACTGACATTTAGCCTTGGGTTTCCTGGCAAAGGAAGTAGGAAGACCCATTGCTGCTGTTTAGAAAGAGGGAAACATCACAGTTCCTTCGGGAAGGCCAAACTTTGTTTTTAGCACTAAGTTGTGAAAGGTATTGTCAATGTGGTGCTTATACAAGGAGCACTGAATAATAGACACTATTCTTGACTTGCTTCATACAGCAAGAGCAGGATTTCATATAACTGTCCTGTGTTGTCTTTACATAATAATGACATAATCTTAAAATGCATTGCAGGGGACCAAGGTGAGGAACCTCCTCTAATGAAATGAAAGCTGTCTAGACCAAATAAATTTTATCTCTCCAAATGTCTGGATCATCCCTAGGACCAGTCTAAGGAAAAAGTTGAATGCATTTCCTTTTTCTTTGGATAAAATCCGTATGTCTTCACTATCATCACTTTGTTAGTCATTCAACTGCCCCATCTTGCTGCAGTTGTATCTTTTTTTTTATCTTCTTAATTTTTGATGTTTTACTCTCAGCCATGAGTATCAACTGAGTTTTGGATTTGCAGAGTTTTAAAAAGTTTAAAATTATTTGTATAGAAAATTAATTGTTAAGCCAGGTGTGGTGGCGCACACTTGTAATCTCAGTATTTGGGAGGCTGAGACCGGAGGATCCAGGTTCGCAGTCAGCCTCAGCTACCTAGTGAGGTACTCCACAACTTAGTGAGACTCAGTTTCAAAATAAAGAATAAAAAAAAATAGGACTGGGGGTATAGCTCAAGGGTAGAACACCCGTGAGTTCAATCCCCAGTACCACAAAAAAAAAATTAATTGTTAATATTCCTTGGCATTGTATGAGCATGAAACTCATGACAAAACACCTGTTGGGAAATGTTGCTGAAAATTATTCTTTGATAATGTCTATATTTATTCTAGATACTGGCTCTTGACTATAGGATTAATGATGGCAAACAGATCTTTGAAATTAAAGCTATGAATCTCTAGTGGATTGTTTTTGGTGCCCTGGCAAGTAGATGAAATATATTTAGGCAGATGGGTCTCCATAGAACTCCTCAGGTCAAACAATGTATTTATAAAACCCAATTATGACCATGGTTTAAAGTGTTTCTTTTTTCTATAAAATCACGATTTGTTCCTTAGCATAATATCTGAATTCCACCTGAATAAGTAACAGATACAAATATTGTTGAGAAGAGAGAAAATATACCACTTAAAAACCTATCACTAAGCCGGGCATGGTGGTCACACAGACTGGTAACCCAGTACTTGGAAGACTGACACAGGAGGAACACAGGTTCGCGCCCAACCTCAGAAACTTGTGATGCCCTCCGCAACTTATTGAGACCCTGTTTCAAAATTAAGGATAAAATAGGGTTGGGAGTGTAGCTTGGAGGTAGAATAACCCTGGGTTGATTCTTCAGTCACACACACACACACACACACACACACACACACACACAATCATTTAAAAAGAATACTGCATAATCTTTGAGCAAGAATTATAAGAAATGTGGCTTTTGAAAATGCACATTACTCAATATCACACAAAATAATATGGTCAAACATTGATAATAGGGAAGTCACTTTGAAGCAAAGCAGTTAATTAGTGACATCAAACACATTCTTAATATCCTTAAAGGTGGAATTTGCTAAAGACCTTGAGATTGGAGAATGAAAACAGATTTCAGCTTTTACATTACAAAAATAAATATTTATAGCCATCTGGAGTCTATTTCTTAAATTGAGGATAAGAGAAATAATATCACAAATTTGTCTTTGAAACATCACTTCTAACTTTTGGTAGTTGACTAATACTACATTTTTCCCCATTATACTTAATACACTATTAAATATTTTCACTTTAAAAATAGAATTGCAGCATCTTAAAGAAAAAGTAGTTTTTATCCTCTTAGCCGTAACATTAGTCACCAGGGAATGAAATTCTGTCTGAGGATTAGGTTTCTTTATTATGCTCCAGTAAGACCGAACTGAACATTCTTCATCGTTCCACTCTTCTGAGATTTGGGGTTATTATGTTTACCTGCAGGGAATTCTTGCCAATACATAATGAACTTGTATTCATGCGAACTATGTTGTATCCATTTTCTGTATTTGTAGGAACTGACCTGTACAAAATATGCTGTTTCTTTTATTTGCTATACTTGATCTTATCTAGCTCTGTGTACCCCAGTTCTATTGCTGGTGGGAACCTGAATGTAGTAGAAAACACTTAATTGGTCTATAAGAGGTAACACAACCTCTTCTGGTTTAACAAAACTTTCCTTGTGACTGATTTAGCCACTGTGGCTAATTAGTCTTCAGGTGTGTTCAGTACTGAGTTCAAACTCCCTATCAAACTTTACCCCTTTTCCCATGAAGCCTCTTCTTTCCTTCCTTTGTTCTAAGGTGGCATGCTTGTCCTGAGAGGAGAGTGAATTATTTAATATGGAGTGGGGCAGTGTTCTGGTGTTGGGCTGCCTTCTCAAGTGTCTGTTGAGGACTGGTCTGGCATCTAGGGTCTAGGTGATCCCAGTTAGTCAATGTGGGCTTCCCACTGGGACCTCCTTTTGAGGTTTGTAGTCTCTTCCACTTGTGTGGATTTTCCATTGTCCCACGATCATGTTCTACAATCTCACCTTCCTGCTATCAGATCATTTAAATATTTCAATGCCAGTTCTTCCAAGCTCCTCATCGGGGGCTATTGGGGATCTCCAAGACCTCCGTCATACCAAGTGCTGCTCTAGGATGCTAGGAATGCTTACTACCATGTGCTGTACTCACCTTTCACTCCCACTTCATGCCACAGCGAGTAGAGGAGTGGGGAACAACTCTGGATACTCTGTTCTCCCTCAATTTAGTCTCTACCAGGAGTTCAGTCATTTTTTTTTTTTTTTTACTTGACTGAGTCTGGCACACCAAATTGCTTCTGAGATTCAGGCTATATTTCATCCTAGAGAAATCCCTTTCAAATATTTCCTTCCTTTTTATTGAGTTAGATGAATTCCCTCTGCATTGAATCCTTTCTCTCTCTATCCTAGAGCTTTTAGTAAAACTCTTTGATCCAGGTCAAGTCATTCACGTCTGGCTCCTGATATTAGAATGAAGCTTTTATGTTTAGAGACCACTTTTCTTTATTAAAATAGCTTAGCTTAAAAAATGAATTCTTCATTGTGAACTCAAGGAGTATGTTTTTGTTAGTCAAATGTTGAATATTAGACATATCCTTCTTTTTGCCTTCCTATTTTAATGTGTAAATTCATACAGCTGGTAAGGAGAACTTTGCTCTATTGATTATCAGAACTGAACGTTGTTTTGAATTTTTCTCCTTTGCCAAACTGACTCTGTTCTGTTTTGTTTTGTTTATATGGTACTGGTGATTGAATCCAGGTGTATTCTACCTCCAAGGTACACCCCAAGCCCTTTTATTTTTATTTTGAAACAGGGTCTTGTTAGGTTAGTAAGATTTTTCTTGAACCTGTGATCTTCCTGTCTCAGTCTCCCAAGTAACGAGATTACAGGTGTGTTCCACCACACCTGGCCTAAACTTACTCCTTTTCTGACTATCCATAGACTTTTTGCTTTTACTCTATTTGACCTATCCAAGTGTATCATATGGACCTAGTTTCTCATAATTTGTGCTGTTTCTGTTCAGCCTCTGCAGAAAATATTTTTCTCTGTTTCTTTATCCTCTTGTGTTCAGTACTAAACTACATTTTTCAGCTCCTTTGCCAATAGGCAGACCCATGTGTCTAAGTTCTGACCAGGGAACATGGATGGATGATATACTTTGCTTCCAGGGTTGCCCGCTAACACTTCTTCTGCAATCTTCTATACTCTTGTGGTTCAACAATTGGCCAGAGGGAAAAGATTTGCTGAAGGACAGGCTCTGAGGTATTAGGAGATGACATATATCAATTTGTGAGGTATGCTTATTTATTTATTTATTTATTTTGTGGTACTGGGGATTGAACTCAGGGGCATTCTACCTCCGAGCTATACCCCAGCCCTATTTTTTATTCTTTATTTTGAAACCGAGTCTCACTAAATTGCGGAGTGCCTCACTAGGTAGCTGAGGCTGGCCGCGAACCCAGATCCTCCGGTCTCAGCCTCCCAAATGCTGGGATTACTGAAGTATGCTTATTATTTACTAACCTCTTTAAAATTTAGGATCTCTTTCAATTATGGATATAGTCTACATTTGAAGAATGTTTGCAGTGTCTCTTACTCTATCACTTATAGAATCACAGGTATTTTTAGATTTCATAAGAGGTATCTCAAAATATTATGTATGCTAATCTCTGTTTTGATATTGAAGTTGTTATTAGACCAGTCACTGGATCTTGTATTTAATGCATTTAAACAAATATAGGGGCTTGGAATGTGGCTCAGTGGCAGAACACTGCTTAGCAAGCATAAGGCCCTGGGTTTAATCCCTAGCATCCCAAGAAACAAAACAAAATCATATATGCCAAAATAAAAATATTTTCATAATTATAATATAATTGCCTTCTTTTTCATTTTGTGTATTTTGTCCATGTCTTTTTCTTTTTTCCTGAGTTTTGGAATTTGTCCTGTTTTGCAGTCTATTTGGAAATTTTTGGTTAAGTGTTGGATATTACAATAATATATTTTGATTAAACTCTATAAGGAAAGCCATTTGGTAGAGGTGACAGATCTGCACCTTTGTCTTAAACACTTAATACTGTTTTACCACTCTAACCGGGTTTCTCAGTTTGGTTTCATAAAGAGGATTCTCCCTATCAAAAAGGAAATGACCAGCCTCTGGGTCCGTGGTCGGTACTGTTTCTGCACCTGGCGCCCCAGCAGGTTGTCAACATTGGAAAGAGAAAATAAGGAGAAATGAAGGAGACAGAAAGGGAGGAGAAAAGGTAAATTAACATGGATTTCTCCAAGCTGCCCAAAATACTTGACGAAGATAAGGAAAGCACATTTGGTTATGTACATGGAGTCTCAGGACCTGTGGTTACAGCCTATGACATGGCAGGTGCTGCCATGTATGAGCTGGTGAGAGTGGGCCACAGCGAACTGGTTGGAGAGATTATCCGATTGGAAGGTGATATGGCTACCATTCAGGTGTATGAAGAAACTTCTAGTGTGTCTGTTGGAGACGCTGTACTCCGCATTGGAAAACCCCTCTCAGTAGAGCTTGGTCCTGGCAATATGGGAGCCATTTTTTATGGTATTCAAAGACCTTTGTCAGATACCAGCAATCAGAACCAAAGTATCTACATTTCCAGAGGAGTAAATGTGTCTGCTCTTAGCAGAGACATCAAATGGGATTTTACACCATGCAAAAACTTACAGGTTGGTAGTCATATCACTGGCGGAGATATTTATGGAATTGTCAATGAGAGCTCTCTCATCAAACACAAAATCATGTTACCCCCTCAAAACAGAGGAACAGTAGCTTACACTGCCCCACCTGGAAATTATGATACTTATGATGTTATCTTGGAGCTTGAATTTGAAGGTGTTAAGGAGAAGTTCAGCATGGTCCAAGTATGGCCTGTGCGTCAAGTTTGGCCTGTCACCAAGAATCTACCAGTCAATCATCCTTTGCTGACTGGCCAGCAAGTACTTGATGCCCTTTTTTCTTTTGTACAGGGAGGAACTACTGCTATCCCTGGAGCTTTTGGCTGTGAGATGACGGTGATATCACAGTCTCTTTCCAAGTATTCCAATAGTGATGTGATCATCTATGTAGGATGTGGTGAACGAGGGAATGAGATGACTGAGGTTCTCCAGGACTTCCCAGAGCTCACTATGGAAGTTGATGGTAAGGTAGAGTCAATCATGAAGAGAACAGCTTTGGTAGCCAATACCTCCAATATGCCTGTTGCTGCTAGAGAAGCTTCTATTTATACTGGCATTACATTATCAGAATATTTCCGTGACATGGGCTACCATGTCAGTATGATGGCTGACTCTTCTAGATGGGCTAAAGCCCTTAGAGAAATCTCTGGTCGCTTAGCTGAAATGCCTGCAGACAGTGGATATCCTGCATATCTTGGTGGCCGTCTGGCCTCTTTCTATTAGCAAGCTGGCAGAGTGAAATGTCTTGGGAATCCTGAAAGAGAAGGGAGTGTCAGCATTGTAGGAGCAGTTCCTCCTCCTGGAGGTGATTTTTCTGATCCAGTAACATCAGGTATTCTGGGGCTTAGACAAGAAACTAGCTCAACATAAGCATTTCCCCTCTGTCAATTGGCTCATCAGTTACAGCAAGTACATGCATGCCTTGGACGAGTACTGTGATGAACACTTCACAGAGTTTGTTCCTCTGAGGACCAAAGCTAAGGAAATTCTGCAGGAAGAGGAAGACCTGGCAGAAATTGTATAGGTTGTGGGAAACAGAAACACATAAAATCACTCTGGAGGTTGCCAGACTTATCAAAGATGACTTCCTGCAACAAAATGGTTGTACTCCTTATGACAGGTTCTGCCCATTCTACAAGACAGTAGGGATGCTGTCCAACACGATTGCGTTTTATGACATGGCTCGAAGAGCCCTTGAAACCACTGCTCAAAGTTACAATAAAATCACATGGTCCAACATCCGTGAGCACATAGGCGAGATCCTCTATAAACCCTCCTCCATGAAATTCAAGAATCCAGTGAAAGATGGTGAAGCAAAGATCAAAAGTGACTATGCATAACTTCTTGAAGATATGCAGAATGCATTCTGTAGCCTTGAAGATTAGAACTGTGATTTCTTCCTTTTCCTCAGCAAGCTCTTATGTGTATATTTTCCTAAATTTTTCATCTCAAACCCTATGCTTCTTTCTCGTGCAGCTTTGAGACCTAGTGCCTATGTGTATTTTCATTTGTTCTGTTGTTTATTTGGTAGGACTTATGTAAAACAAACATTCCTTTGTTCTAGTGTTTGAAAAGCCTCCCTGATCCTTTATCAGAAGTGGTGAATGTAGTAAATTTGATATACAAAGGCTACACTGCTGTAAACTTGTATGTAGGGTGAATTCCCTTCTTAACCTAGGTTTGCCCTGTCCTCCTTTCCATTAAATTGTGAACAGGACTACTGCATGTATTCCCCTTGCAATGGATTTGGAATAAGAAGCCAGATTTCTGTAACTTTTGGCAGATACTTTGTGAAATGATATCTATGTGGTAAGGTCACCTTCAGCTTAGCATTTTGCTAAGTAACTGCTTTGCAGGAAATATTTACTTTTTAAAAATGTTGATCATTAATGTTCCAATTATGCATTGTTTCTCCAGTATAAATCAGGAATATTTATGAGGAAGTGTTGGGAACTATGTTTTTAAAACAAACATTTGTGAGGCTCAGCCTATTGTATGAATCAGTACCCTTTAAAAAAGAGTGAAAAAAAGAGCCAAGTGGTCAAACTTAAAGTAACATCTATTTAAAGTGTACTTTATTTCACAAGGAAAAATTCAGTATCAAGGACTATTATATACTACATTACTAGGAAATTCTTTTTAAAATTGCATTTAAAACAATCATTGAAAACTTGATCCACATTCATCATTTCTTTTCCTCAAGCATCTTAGAAGCCTGACCTTTGAAAAATCATGAAGCAGTGTGGTGGGCAATAAAGTGCCACAGAAAAGATATTTATTAGGGATTAAAGCTGTTTGCCCCTTTAATTATGTTAAGTGAGATTAGCCAGTCACAAAGAGTAAAGAAGCACATGTTTTCCCTAATATGCGAATGCTAGGGAGAAGATGGGGCATAAGAGGGTCTCTAGATGAAAAAGGAGAGACCCTCGATAAACAAAGAAGTTGATTTAGATGGCGCGAAGTGGGAATTCGGGGAAGGGGTCAAATGAGAAATGTGGGCACATATGTCGTTATCAATTTGTACCTAACAAAGATGTATGCTTACAATCCACGAATTTAAAAAAAAAAAAAAAAAAAAAAAAAAAAAAAAAAAAAAAAAAAAAAAAAAAAAAAAAAAAAAAAAAAAAAAAAAAAAAAAAAAAAAAAAGAACCAGCTGGGCTGTGGTGATTCTTGGGGCATTATGTTTTTACCAGGTAATAACATGTACCATGTGTTTGCATGTTTGTTTGCTCCTTGAATTTTTGAACAACAAGTTTTCTAGTTGTAGAAAAATATTACTTTCAGGTGGCTTTCTCTTCACAGGCTCAGAAGGTTTCCCAGAGTCTCTATGGCCATATCAGCATGACAATTTCCATTCTGTTTAAGAGGGATGAAATTAATTCTTGTATCTACCGATAATAGGATCTAGGTCATGTGAAAAAAAAATCATTTCATCCTGTCTTTTAAGCATATGTTTAAAAATAATTTCTATGTTTTTATAATAAGGCA
Source organism: Graphiurus murinus (assembly GCA_004027655.1). Taxonomy (NCBI): domain Eukaryota; kingdom Metazoa; phylum Chordata; class Mammalia; order Rodentia; family Gliridae; genus Graphiurus; species Graphiurus murinus. The sequence continues at coordinate 94,919 of PVLC010002536.1, forward strand.
CGCTGCAGAACAGCTCTGAGAGCAGGTTTCCCATGAACTCTTTTTGACCAATAGTGGTGGCACCATTGCTTCCTCTTTGAGAAGAGGAAAGGGTATATGAACATGTCTAACACTCTCAAGTATACAGATATAATAGCATAAATAAAGTATTTATTTTGTGCCTCAATATGTTATTTAAATTTTTAGGTAATTTTTAAAAATTCAGTTAAGGAAAGATGTAATCAGTAGAGAATTCAGATATAGTTGTGTGTAAATCCTTGCAGATTGCATTTTTTTTTTACAGTAGCTCATTATTCAGGAAAGATATTCTTTCATGGAACTTTTTTTTAACCTTTTAGAATGTTGACAGATAAGAATTATGCAATGGTTTTATGAGATGTGGACTTATGGTGCTGCTTAATCAGCTTGCTTCCCATGTGGCCTCCTACCCAGAGGTCCTAAGACTAGTGGAAATTAAAAGGACTTCAAAATTTTTCTATTCCTACCTTAAGCTTACCAGCAAACTAGAATTGTGATTCTAAGGAATGATGAGAAGGATCTAGTTGACCAAGTTTGTTTTCTGTTGTCCTGAATTTGAAATGTTCATTCTTACTCCTTTTAAGAATGGTGATGTATGAGTGTGAAGATGCTAATGATACTATGCTCAGATGTTCATTGTAAGTGTCCATTCACCTATGTTGTAGAATTTCAGATTAGTCACCAATAGTATTTGTTTAGTAGGAATGTGTTAAAATTACAGAGATCTTTTAAAAAGATTATGCAGTTCTATATTTATTGTGCTGTGCCTGGTCCTAAGTGCAGCCAGTTAAATATGTTTTATATGTATTTTTCCAGTGTTAAATCTCACACATTGTACCCTTCAGAAATTTCCTTCTATCCTGAAGAATGAACAGAAGAGGCCATATATATCACCTCCTTATCCTTGAGATTTCACTATCTTTATGTTAAAAGTTGCATATAATTATTAAAGTATATGAAGAATAAAAAGTGGATTTAAATTAAAAAAATGAAATTACCGTGTGTCTATTTTCCCAGGTCTGTCACAAATGGTCTTTAGCTGCCACCATTCTAGATGCATAAGGAATCAATCAATCATAGGTGCCCTATGGCATTCAGCTTAATTCTCTCTCAGAACTCTGGTTGAGAAGGACTGCTCTGGATGGCAGAGAACTTTCAAGAGACAGAATAGCTTCAATCTGTCTGCCCCAGCAAAGGGAGTGACCAGTGAAAAAATCACTGTCATAGCAAGGCAGCTGGGAGAGTCAACAAAAATGGAGTTGATTTTGGAATTCTTATTGGTGGAAAAGGAACACTCAGTGAGCCTCTGCTTGGCTATTGAGCCTTGGCAAGAAATAATGGTTATTTTAAAACAGAGTTAGAGGCTCAGGATCCTTCAGTTACAGGAGGAACGCTAGTTCCAAACCAGACTCAGCAACTTAAACTAAAGAAAAGTGATGAGTTTTCAACTATAAATACTTGGTGACATCTAGGCTGTTTGGATTGATTTATTCAACAAAGCTTAGGAGATACTGTAAAACTTTTGGGTAATAATTTCTATTATTAGTTCTTAGTAAAAAGTGTTCTTAAAGTTGCCAATGGAATTGCCTACATGTCATTGTCTAATCCTTGGGGGAAAATAGATGCAATATTATTCTTTGCACTTCTTCCATTAAAACTCTGCTGTGAAAACATAGAATCTGGTGGATAGCTAAGGTGGCTTTCAGAAATCATTTAGCTTGGCATCACTTGTTTCCCCCCTTCTCTAAAATTTTTTGAAAAGCTGTGAATATAAAAATTATAACCTAAGAACTCCCAGCAGGCTAAATTATATGCTGAAATTCTTAGGACCAGCATGTATTTGGGGAAAATGTGACTTCAAAAAGCATTTGCTGTCAGATACAACAGTCCTTCACACAGAAGTATGAAATGTTATTGAGATTCAGAAAAATGCTGAAACAAGCTGTTTCTGTCTCATATCTGTGCTTATGGGTTTTTGAACATTTTTAGGTCATTTTAGGCACTTTATATTTTGCTTCTTTTTGTCAGGGAACAGTCTATCCTTATTTACCCTTTAATTCTTTGGTCCTAATCTATTGCACCCCAATAAAATCACTTCTATTACATATACAATCAGACAATCAGAACTTCTCAGATTACTGTTTCTGAAGTTCTATAGGAATTTTAAATATCTTTCAAACTATCACTTAATCATATGCTATTTTGTCATTCATTTTTACTATTTATTTTGCTTATCTTATTTCTTCTATACCTGATAGACTTTTTGTGTATATGGTTGTGATCGACAACCCTATGTGCTCATTTACCTGGGCCACCAATGTTCAGACATTTGACCAAACATCATTCTGGGTATGTCTACAAGGATGTTTCTGGGTGAGAATAACACTGAGTGAGTAAAATAAGTAAAGCAGATAACTTTTCTGCCCTTTCTAATGTGGGTGGGTCTTATTCAGTCAACTAAAGACCAGCATGGAACAAAAAAGCAAAGTAAGAGGGAACTCCTGCCTAACTGCTTTGAAGACTGCTTTGAGTCTTCAATGTTTAGTCCGCTTTGTGTCTCTGTAATATAATACCACAAAGTAATTTATAATAATGAGAAATTTATTTCTCTTAGTACTGTAGTCTGGAAATTCTAATATCAAGATGCTAGCATCTGCCAGTGAGGGCCTTATCACTACCATCTGCACATGGTAGGAAGCATCACATGTAGAAGGCAAAGTGGAAAAGAAGAGAGAGAGAGAGAGAGAGAGAGAGAGAGAGAGAGAGAGAGAGAGAATGGGAAAAGAAGATAAGATAAACTCTCCCCCAAGGTAAGCCTGCTCCTATGATAATAGTGTTAATTCATTCAAGAGATTGGTGCCTTCATAACCCAAACACCTCTTATAGGTCCCACCTTTTAATAATATTATAGTGGCAACCAAATTTCAACATGAATTTCAGAGGGAACAAACATCAAGCCATAACGAACTTCAGCTTAAACATATGCTCTCCTTGGATCTTGAACCTGCTGATCTATTGGTTCTCCTGCATCTCCAGCTCTCCAGCTTACTGGCTAAGGATCTTTGAACAGATCCCCAGTAATTGTGAGTCAAGATGTGTGTGTGTGTGTGTGTGTGTGTGTGTGTGTGAGAGAGAGAGAGAGAGAGAGAGAGAGAAAGAGAGAGAGAGAGAGAGCAAGGAGAGAGCCTCCATCCTACTGGTTCTTTAGTGAACTCTGGCTAATGCAATAGGTCTTGCCTTGGACACTTATTTCATATTACCCATAGCATATGGCACACTATGGCTGTGTTAGAAACTTAAAATAGACCTTTAAATGCAGCATGATCCTTTGTTAATTTGATTCATTAAACCTAAAATCAGTTACTCTGAGGTAAAAATTGACTACATATTTGCTAAGTCCTGGAATGCCTGTACTATGTCACTTGTTAATTTTAACAGAGGCATATAAAGGCAGTGAAAAATGCAATATTAATCTGATTAGGTGATGTCAAATGAGCTGAATTGCTATATTCAAATCATGAATTGCAATTATAGCAAACAATACATCATGATTTTCATAATAAAATATATTATTTAAATAACAGGTTAAGCTAATTTACCATACTCAAAAGCCCATGTATATCAGCTATTCCTCTGATAGAAGATTAACATCTAGAATATACAAATTTCTTAAAAGACAACATTAAAAAAGTAATAACCCAATCAAGAAATGGGCAATTGAACTAAATAGATACCTCACAAAAGAAGAAATACAAATGGCCAATACATACATGAAAAAATGTTCAACATCATTAGCAATCAGGGAGATGCTAATTAAAACTACACCAAGATTCCATCTAAACCTAATTAAAATGCAACCATCAAGGAGTCAGAGAACAATAAATGCTGGTGAGGATGGGGGAAATAGGAACATAGAAACTCTTCTACACTGTTGATGGAGTTGCAAATTAGTGCAGTCACTATAGAGACCAGTGTGGAGATTCCTCAGAAAACTGAGAGTGCATCCGCCATGTTATCCAGCTACATCATTCTTGGATATCTTTCCAAAGAGACTGAAATCAGAATATCATAGTAATAACATACATATCCATGTTTATAGCAGCAAAACTCATAATAGTCAAATTATGGAACCAGCCATGGAAGCAACCTAAGTGTCCATCAACAGGTGGATTGATCATAAAATTATGGGATATACACACAACAGAATTCTACTCAGCAGTAGAAAAGAGCAAAATTATGTCATTTGCAGGAATATGGATAGACCTGGAGGATATCATGTTACGTGAGATTAGCCAATCACAGGAAGTGAAGGGTCATATGTTTTCTCTCATATGCAGAAGCTAGGGAATAATTGGGATATAAGAAGGACTTTAGATAATGGAGGAGAAAACCCTGTATAGTGAGGGAGGTGCTTTGGAAGAGGGAGGGGGAGCAGGATAATTAATGAAGGAAACACTTCCATGGACATTATGTAAATGTGTGAGAGTACCAACACCAAAATCAGTATCTTGTATGAAGAAGGGGGAGTGGGGAGGGAGCTGGGAAGAAACTCACCAAGTGCTGTGTGCATGTATCATCATCACTCTGAACTACATTATGATGTGAGACTATAATGCACCCATAAAAAGTATAAAAGAAGAAAATTCATGGTATTGTAAATGGCATAAGAAAGGTTCTTTTTATCATAGCTGCCTGTAAGATTTGTAAACCAGTTTAGACATGCCATCTTTCCTGCAGCAATTAGTTCTCTTGACCCAAGTTGGGGCATGCATTTGGAGTTGTTTTTAAAATTCTGGTGATGAATATCTTGTCTAATTTCTCTTGTGGCCCTTGACATGAATGTGTAGGAAGACTGATCAAGATATAAGTTTTAATGTGTTCATTACTAAACATATGAGGCTATAACTGAGTCATATTGAGCTGAACTCCACAGTCTCAGCCTCACTGGGGTTTGTGTTGTAGCTGCATTAATGGATTAAAGTTATAAGATGTGCCAACCCAGAGATAGGTGAGCAGGGAACTGCATTTGTCATGAGAGTAGATCATGGTGTCCACATCTGAGCATGGTGGTATCCTCACACGAAAGACTATTGCAAACTTAACATTTCTTGTGACCAACACAGTCTTTTATCATGTAAGCATCATAAACATAATTTGTGAAAACAAGAATTTTTTCTTCCCACATGAAATGTTTCAGCTAAGAAATCTGAGAATGCAGAAACATCAAATTGCCAAAAGAGAAAGAAATTTCCCCTTTCAAGTAGCAATATTCTGGATTTGCCAATGATATAATTTTTATACATATTTTAGGAAGTGTTTTTGCACTTTGCTGGATTATCCTAGAAATATTGAAACATAAAACACTAGCTTGTATTGCCCGTCTGATATTGAGCATGATCAAATTCTGAGCTGCGAATTCTTGGTCAAAAGCTAATGCTGTTTCAAGCCGGGCGTGGTGGCGCACACTTGTAATCCCAGCATTCGGGAGGCTGAGACCAGAGGATCCGGGTTCGCGGCCAGCCTCAGCTACCTAGTGAGGCACTCCGCAACTTAGTGAGACCCTGCTTCAAAATAAAGAATAAAAAATAGGGCTGAGGGTATAGCTCGGAGGTAGAACGCCCCTGAGTTCAATCCCCAGTACTGCAAAAAAAAAAAAAAAAAAAAAAGCTAATGCTGTTCCAGGTCAGCCAGTACAATATCCCTGTTACTGTTCAGGAGGGGTTTTTCTTTTCATTTCTGCTGTCATCAGGTAACTTTTATTCCAATTCAAATATGAGTAAAATTAACCCTCTCCATCACCTCAACATAGAAAAGATACAGCATGAAAACTCCTCATGCACAGAGGACCCAGAACATAGGAAAAAAGCAGCTGGCATTTTGCAACTATATTGGAGGTCAGTGAAGATAACCATGTTAGTGGCATAGCTGTTAAGGGTATTAAGTGGAGCATGGGGAAGCCCATCGGTAGATATTACAAATAACAACTCTGCTAGAAGAAAGTGACATCTGGTACATGCCTGTAAAGCATGAAGTGTGTGGCTTTAACCAAAGGAATACAGAAACTGGATAGAGACAGAGAAATACACCTGGATCAAATATTAATGATTCTCTCAATCTTTGGTGTCTGAGGATTTTTACCACTTATTGAGGAAATATTAGAAGTTAATATTAGAACTTCTCTTTAAGCCATTTCTTACTCATTTTAGTATATACTTATTAACTATGACCTATATAGTAAGATATGCAGTTTTTTATTGGCGCATTGTATTCATAGATCCTAGTGAGGTTCAGAGTGATAGAAACATCCACACACAGAGCACTTGTTGTGTTTCCCTCAGGATCACACCCCGCTCCCTCCCCCTCCTCATACATGTTATTGAAATTGGTATTAGCCAGTCACAGAAAGTAAAGAGTCGTATGTTTTCTCTCATAAATGGAAGCTATGGAGGAATTACAATAAAGGAGGGACTTTAGGTAATGGAGGAAAGACTCCAGTGGAATGAGCGAGGTAGTTTTAGGGAGGAAGGGGAAGAAGAGAATTAATGACGGAAACATTTCCACTGACATGATGTACATATGTGAGAGTAGCAATGCCAATCTCAGTATCCTCTATGAGGAAGGGAGGAGTGGGGAGGGCACGAGAAAAAAACTCACCTAGTGCTATGTGCATGTATGTCACTATCACATGAACTACATTATGATGTGAGACTAAATGCACCAATAAAAGCATAAAAAAAGAAGTTGATATTGATATAATTTTTATTTTGCAGTGCAGATCCATTCTGTCTAAATTAATCCTCTTATTGCAACAATTTTCTTGAGTTAAAGAGTACTTCACACGTTACTGTAGGTGACTGGATGGGGAGGATGCTTCCTGAAAACAGCATTCTATGTCTGGACCCAGAGAAGAAAAATGTGGTAATGAGTCAGTCCTTTATCTAGATAGAATCCCACCTTTACCAGCTTTATTTCAGTCTAAGGGTGCAAAACATATACATTTTCTTTAGAGATCAGCAAAATCTTCATAAGAGGACTTGAGAGAAAAAAATAAGTGTGATAAAAAAGAATACCCTTAGCATTTTATTCAATTTTGTATGCCCAATTAGTTGCTAAGTGTGATTAATCCTTGTTTATGAGAGTATACTAGGGAAAAATTTAGACATTTACTATTCCCAACTAAGACCCATGAATTATAAAATGACACCCCTCCTGCACAACTCCAGAAATGGAAGCCAATCAAGTAGTAAATATTTATTCATCACTTTTTATGGGCCCAGCATTTTGCTGAGTATGAGGAATACACACTAGAGCCTAGCTCCACTCCCAAACCTCAAGTAATTATTCCAACTAAAACATGCAATGCAATTATTATATACAATTATTACATAAAAATACAGAAGAAAAAATGTGACAGTCTAAAATATTTCACCTTATCTAGAGAGGCAATACAAGAGAAATTACTGTGATTTTGAGCAAAGGACTTCCACCAAATAGACATAATTTGTGAAGTTCCCTGAAGGCTGGGGGGAGGGGAATGGATAGACATATGGGAAGAACAAGAGCTAAGGAAGCCATTCCCAGGTTTGTGCAACAGTCTTGAGCCTCAAGCCTAGCCTTTGTAGGCATTGATGCCGCTATATTTCTATCTGACAGCCATGATAGCAGCATGCAGGAGAACTTCTACAAGTGGGCTCTTAAAGCTCTGTTTCTGATATTAAGTTCCCTCCAATATCAATTCCACTCCACCTTGTTGACTATTTGCCTTCCAGGAAAAAAAAAAGAGGAAAGCGATAAGATAGAGATGCTTTTTGGCATTGAGATTCACATGTATAGTTTTCTGTGCTTGCTTTTTTCAGGAGTTATTCCATTCCTTCTGTTTGATTTCAATTTTCAATCATTCCCTCTGTTTGTTTTTCAATCCCCAACTCTCTGTGAAATAAAATCCTAAATTGTGACAAAGGTTCTAGAGCTCACAACATCTGTGTTCTCTTCCTTCATGACCTCAGCTGGAGCACATTTGCCAGGCTCCTTTGCAGTCGGCATAGCCATGTGAGCATTCTGGGCAAGTGCAGCTGAGCAGGAGGGATGGGACCATTTCCAGTTGAAAACACAGGAGATCTCCCATGTGCAATTCACTTGTGTTTCATGGCTGATTGGAGAGGTGTTTGGTGGATAAAATAATGAAGTCCTGGGTGGGAAGGAATTGTGTGCTTGGGACAGAGCCCCCTCCCTCCCCATGTACTCTTATCGAACTGTGATGTGAGCTATACAAAGAGCTCTGATTATTTATGTTAGCTGAATCTCCAGTTGGTTACTAACTAATCCATTTAACAGGTATAATTTGAATACTCCTGACACTTGTTGTCATACTCATATTGCTATCCCAAAGTGATGGCACTATCATTTTAAAACATAGGAATAAATTTCTTTTTCTTTTCTTTTTGGCACTTGGGATTGAACTCAGAGGTATTCTACCTCTGAGTCACATCTCCAGCTCTTAATTTTTTTAAAATTTGAAACAGGGTCTCACTGAGTTGCTGAGGCTATCCTCAATCCTGGGATCCTCCTGTCTCAGCTTCCCAAGTACTGGACTACAGGCACAAGCCACCACGTATGGCTAGGAATGAATTTCTTACAATAGAATATAGATATTTTCAGTAAACATTTAAATAAAATTTTATTTGGAAATAATTTCATGTCTAGAAATGTGAGAATGAAACAAAGAATACCTGTGTGCTCCTCATTCAGGTTCACCTACTTTTTAATTAATTTTCCTCATCTCTTCCTCATTCTTCACATGTATACATGTTTCATAGTTTTCCTTAACCTGATCTCTTCCTAAAAATGACACTCTCCTACACAACCACAGTACAGTAGTTACCGCTCAACTCCATCCAATCTATGCCTGCATTCCAGTATGTGAATTGACCTGCATGGTCCCTGCTAACATCTCCTTTTTTCTTATCAGAATAATCTTCAGGCCAGGACCATGCTCTGGTTTTCGTGATCTCCCTTAATCTTTGTCTCTGCATTTCCTTCTTGTCCTTTATGACACTGATATTTTTAAGGAATATGGTCCTACCTTTTTACTGGATGATTCTCATTTTGAGATTGTCTCATGCATCCTCATTGTTAGACTCAGGTTATACATTCTTTTAGGGATTTTTTTTAATTAAAGAAAAATAAGCAAAACAATTTCAAACAAAATTTTGAATAACACATATAACAAGGATTAGAGATTGAAATATCATGTAGTAGTTATTTAGTCAGTGGATTACCAGGTTGATGCAGTTTCTAAAACAATGGCAGAAATGAATTTTTTTTTAGAAACATGAAAGTGTTTAGCTTTAATCCCTGCTTCCAACTGTGCTCTGTCTTATTGACCTTCCTGTTTTCTTAATACCATTTTGGGCAGGTTCCATAACTTTCTGGTTACTTTGATTATTAAATGTCCAGTTCAGTTTAAAAATTGCAATTTTTTATTTTTTTAACCCCTTCCCCAATTCCCACCCTACTCCCTCACCTTCCCTCCTTCTCAAGTTCAGTTTAGAGATTGACCTTGATATATTTGTGAAAGTACATCATGTGCATTAGGGTGCCCCCCCATCCATCCCCTTCAGTTAAGTCAACTTCTTTGCTTACTGAGGGTTTCTCCTTTTTCATCTGGAGACCCTCTTATGCCCCATCTTCTCCCTAGCATCCGCATATTAGGGAGAACATATGCTTTTTTACTCTTTGTGACTGACTAATCTCACTTAACATAATGTTTTCTAGTTCCATCCATTTCCCTGCAAATAACATGATTTTGTTCTTCTTTATGGCTGAGTAAAATTCCATTGTGTACATATCCCACAGTTTTGTAATCTTTTCATGTGTCGATGGACATCTTGGCTGTTTCCATAGTTTGGCAATTGTGAATTGTGCAGCTATAAACATAGATACACATGTGTCAGTCTGATAGTTTGGTTTCCATTCTTTTGGGTAGATACCCAGAAGTGGTATTGCTGGATCATATGGTAGGTTCATTCCCATTTGTCTGAGGATCCTCCAAACTGTTTTCCAAA
>PVLC010002536.1:107500-112974 GCA_004027655.1 Graphiurus murinus
AGGAGACCTGGAAATCATATATGTAATGGGATTGGAGGTTAAGAGTGGCACACCAAAAGACAGGGAGGGGGTAATGAAGAGCAACGGGAAGGCCTGTGTTGGAGCTGAGTTGCACCTGTTTGTAACACCCAATTGTTAAATTTTCTAGAATGTCACAAGCAGTTATTAAACACAGACATTATTAATAACTTCATTGTAAAAACTTACAATGAAAGGTTGTCTTTAAAACTAAGGCAGTGTATACTCAAAACTTCCTAATTTTGCTACTTTTTTACTATTATTCAGTAAAATTGCCTACTGAGATGATTTACACATTTTGCATTTGTATGGTAGAAATACTATATTAATAGTGTGCTGTTTTACCTCTCTCCCCAGCTCTGCATTCTGAGATAATGGCTTGTTTTATGTCACAGTGTTAATATCTTTACCAAGGAGATTGGAAAATGCTGAAAATCAGGCTCTCTTCTCTCACTGAGAGCTAGTTATTAAACATTTGCTAGCATTCTGCTGGGTAAGCAGTCTCTTTGGTCACAAAGGAAGGTTTCATTTTTAATTTAATTCCACCACCTGTGCTAGATGAATGCTTTAGTTCATTTATTCATGACATCCAAACTACCCTTTGATTCTCTGCCTGTTAAATGGCAATTTTTCATGGATCTCTTATGAGTCTGCACATCTTACCAAAGAGGCATTAACTGCCCTTTGTTCCAGAATTTCTTTTGGGGGTGTTAATGTAGCAAATAACCTTGGAAAATAGACATCATATCTCCCTCTGAAGCAAAGAGCAGGTGTGCTTGCTGTCTTGAAATTTCCCTATATTGAGGGTTCCACTTCTGCACCAAAATCCACTGTGCATACAGGTGTCCTCTATTTCCTTTTTTTTTTTTTTTCCTTGTGGTACTTGGGATTGAACCCAGGGATACTCAAACTGTTTTTAAATTTTTTTTGTTTTGAAACAGGATCTTGCTAGGTTGCTGAGAGTCTCACCACATTGCTGCAATCCTCCCATGTCATCCTCCCAAATACCAGGATTATAGGTGTGCACCACCACACTAGGCTTCCTCTCTTCCTCTTTGTTTCACACTCTAGACTTGAGCTCTTGAAACTGGTGTGAAAATTACAGTACTCTGGCTACTGCTACCTCAGTGGCTCATAAACTTTCATTTCTGATCCCAAGTCTCATTTTCTTCTACTAGCATCAGTGAAACTATGGCAAACTTGTGAAAACTCAGGCCCTTCCCAGTTCTTGATAATATTAGGAGTCATGCACTGGGCTAGGCACTAGGACACAGAGGTAAACAAGAAAGATCTTTGCTCAAAAAATATTCTTCAAAATATCTTGTATGGTTACAAACAAAAAGCATTAAAAATAAAAATGAATACTAAGACATTATACTGAGATAAAATTAATAAAGAATTGAACATTGATGTGAACATTTTGGGTCATCCAGAGGCCGATCTTCTTAAGTGTTGGGGAATTTCTCTCTCTGGTAGGAGAAGGAGGTTAGGACTGAGGTGTGATGAGGAGGAGTAAATAAAATAGGAAGGAACACAGGGCCAAAAGGTAGCATTTATTGATTGATTCATGGTGTGTGTGTGTGTGTGTGTGTGTGTGTGTGTGTGTGTGTGTGTGTGTTACTGAGGAGTGAACATAAAGACATTCTACCTCTAAACTAAACCACAACGCCATCCCTATTTTTTATTTTGAAACATTGTCTTGATAAGTTATTGAAGGCTTCACTAAGTTGCTGAGGATGGCTTTGAACCTCTAATCATTCTTTCTCAGACTCCCAAGTACTGAGATTACTGGCTTAGATTCATGACTGATTAAGTGGAACAATAAGGTAACATTTGTTGACTGATGAATGAAAGTGTATTTTTTAAAATTAGGGGATATTTTTTCTTCTAGTTCCCATTTTTCATTTAGGATTTACAATTCTAAATCCATCAGAAGGCAGGAAATAATTAAAATCAGGGAAGAAATAAATGAAATAGAGAATTTTTAAAAATTCAAAGGATCATCAAATCAAAAGCTGTTTCTTTGAAAATATTAGCAAGATTGACAGACCCTTAGCCAATCTAACCAAAAGAAAGAGAGAATCAACCCAAATTATTAAAATCAGAAATAAAAAAGGAGACATCACCACAGACAGTGAGGAAATTCAGAGGATCATCAGAAACTGTTTTGACGATTTATATTCCAATAAACTGGAAAATATGGAAGAAATTGACAGATTGCTAAATACATACAACCTACCTAAATTGAATCAAGAAGATATAGAAAACCTAAACCAATCAATACTAAGCAGAGAAATAAAAACAGCAATAAAAATTCCGCCACCAAAGAAATGCCCATGTCCAGATGGGGTTCCAGCTAAATTCTATAAAACTTTTACAGAAGAACTAGTCTCAATACTTCACAAGATATTCTGTGATATAGAATGAGATAGAATTCTTCCAAATTCCTTCTATGAGGCTAGTTTCACATTAATTCCAAAACCAAATAAAGATACTTGAATAAAACAAAATTACAGACCAATATCATTGATGGACAGAGATTCAAAAGTTCTAAACAAAATATTAACCATACACAATCAAAACCACATCATGGAAATTATACACCATGACCAAGTTGGTTTTATCCCAGGAAAGCAAGGCTAGTTCAACATAAGCAAATCAATGCATGCTATTCACCATATAAATAGAACTAAGAACAAAAATCACATGATCATATCCATAGACACTGAAAAAAGCATTTGACAAAATCCAGCACCCATTCATGTTAAAAAAAATTGCAGAAAATTGGGATATAAGGAACATATCTCAACATCATTAAGGCAATAAACAATAAAACCAAAGCCAACATGTTGAACAGGGAAAAACTTCAGGAGTTCCCTTTACAATCAGTAACAAGATAAGTATGCCCACTATCACTACTCCTTTTCAATATAGTCCTTCGAGACTCTTGCCAGAGCAATAAGACAAGAGAAGGATATCAAAGGAATTCAAATAGGAAAAGAAGAATTAAAATTATCTTTATTTGCAGATGACAGGATCCTATATCTAGAAGACTCAAAAAAAAAAAACTCAATGAAAAGACAACTAGAGCTGATTAACAAATTCAGCAAAGTAGCAGAATACAAAATCAACCTAAAAAAATCAGTAGCTTTTCTATATGCCAACCATGAATCCATGGAGAAAGAAATACAGAAAATAATTCCATCACAATAACCTCAAAACCTATAAAATACCTAGGAATAAACCTAACCAATGAGATAAAAGACTTCTACAATGAAAATGACAAAACACTAAAGAAAGAAATCGAAGATCCTGGAAGATCTTATAGTCAATTGTTCTTCAACAAATGGGCCAAACATATATGCTGGAGAAAAGACAGCCTTTTCAACAAATGGTGTTGGGAAAAATGGTTATCCATTTGTAGAAAAATGGAACTAATGGAAAAATGGAACTAAATCTATACCTCTCACCCTGCCCAGGAGTCAATTTGAGATGGATCAAAGGCCTGGAAGTTAGATCAGAGATGGTGAAGCTACTAGAGGAGGGCATAGATTCAACACTCCAACATATAGGCACAGGTAGAAACTTCCTCAGCAAGACCCCCAAAGCTCTGGAAATTAAAATAATAAATGGGATGGCATTAAACTAAGATTCTGCACATCAAAGGAAACCATCAAGATTCTAAAGAGAAAGCCTATGGAATGAGAGAAGATCTTTACCAGCTATCCAGCTGACAGAGGACTAATATCTAGAATATACAAAGAATTTAAAAGACTTTACACTAGAAAAATCAAGAAGTGGGCAACTGAATTGGATAGACACTTCACAAAAGAAGAGATACCAACTGCCAATAGATAATGAAAAAATGTTCAACATCATTAGCAATTAGGGAGACGCAAATCAAAACTACACTGAGATTCCATTTAACTCCAATCAGAATGGCAATCATCAAGAAGTCAAATAACAATAATTGTTGGCAAGGATGTGGGGAAATAGGAACTCTTCTACACTGTTGGTGGGATTGTAAACTAGTTCGGCTGCTATGGAGATCAGTGTGGACATTTCTTAGAAGACTGGGAATGGATCCACCGTATGATCTCGCTATACCACTCCTGGGTATCTTTCCATAGAGGTTGAAAACAGAGAACTACAGTAATATATGTGTACCCATGTTCATAGCAGCACAGTTCACAATAGCCAAATTATGGAACCAACCTAGGAGTCCATTAACAAATGAATGGATTACAAAATTATGGGAAATACATACAATGGAATTCTACTCAGTAATAAAGAAGAATAAAATAATGTCATTTGCAAGAAAATGGAAGGACCTGGAGAACATTATGTTAAGTGAGCTCAGCCAGTCACAGAAAGTGAAGGGACATATGTTTTCTTTAATATGCGCAAGTAGAGAGTAACTGGGATACCATAGGGAATCCGAATAATGGAGGAGAAACCTCAGTGGAGTCAGGGAAGTGGTCTTAAGGGAAGGAGAGGGGGAAGACAGGTTCATTATTGGAAACACTATCATCAACTATGTGTACATATATGAAAATTCCAATGCCAATCTCAGTACTCTATATGGGAAGGGGGGAGATCGGGGGGGGCATCAGGTGCTGTGTACATGTATGTCAAAGTCAACATGATTTACATTATGATGTGAGGCTATGATGCATCAACAAAAGCACATTGAAAAAAGAAAAGAGCAAAGAGGAGAGAAACAGTGTGTCTAGTGAGGATCTGGCATGACTACATTTGTACCTGCCCTGGGCACAGTTCCTATGTGAGAGCATAGGCAGCAAGGATGGATGGCTTGGAGTTTTAAACTTTTCTCTCAATCATTACTCTAGGAAATTAAGTGGCAAAATCCATGATGTATGATTACACCACCATTGAGACATAGAATGAAGTTAGACTATGCCAAGGACAGAGAGAAATGTTTTTGAGACCCAATTACTGACTTTTATTAGTTGCTCTGTGAAGTCTCAAGTGTCCTTGGAGGGTATGGGGCTTTTCAAAACAGATTGCTTAGCAGGCTCACTGAAGATCTGAGACATGAAAGCACAGGCAGAGGAATTCAGAACTTCCCTTCTTGTGTCTTCCACAAATGTGGTATTGGAGTACTTCTGTGGACCTTTAAATATATGTGTTAGACTCTGAACTCAAGGTGATTTAAAATAATATTTTTATACTTATTTTTACTTGCATAAATGCATACTGCATTGTTTGTATTTTATTTTATTTTATTTTATTTTGCGGTACTGGGGATTGAACTCAGGGGCATTCTACCTCCGAGTTATACCCCCAGCCCTATTTTTTTATTCTTTATTTTGAAACCGAGTCTCACTAAGTTGCGGAGTGCCTCACTAGGTAGCTGAGGCTGGCCGCGAACCCGGATCCTCCGGTCTCAGCCTCCCGAATGCTGGGATTACAAGCGTGCGCCACCACGCCCGGCT